>CAUYRT010013593.1:0-93253 GCA_963574885.1 Lepilemur ruficaudatus
TGCCTCTAAGTCTGCAGTCCCCAATCCCGGGCCATGGACAGGGACTGGGTCCATGGCCTGTTAGGAACAGGGCCACACAGCAAGAGGGGAGAAGCAGCGAGTGAAGCTTCATCTGTGATTACAGCTGCACCCCATCACTCACATCACCACCTGAGCTCTGCCTCCTGTCAGATCAGCAGCAGCATTAGATTCTCATAGGAGCCAAACCCTACTGTAAACTGTGCACGTGAGGAATCTAGGTTGTGCACTCCTTATGAGAATCTAATGCCTGATGATCTGAGGTGGAGGTGAGGCGGTGATGCTAGCACTGGGGAGCAGCCACAAATACAGATTATCATTAGCAGAGAGGTCTGACTACACAATAAATGTAATGCACTTGAATCATTCCAAAACCATCCTCCCTGTCCTCCTCAAGCTGCACATCAGTCCATGGAAAATTTGTCTTCCATGACACTGGTTCCTGGTGCCAAAAAAGTTGGGGACTGCTGCTCTATATCATTCTTGGAGACTTACAGTGTACCTATTATATTAAAGTCCAGCAAATTTGGTTTAGTCCAATTGTTTCCAAACCGTATTTAAACATAAGGATTTTTTTTTTTTTTTTTTTTTTTTGCAGACCATCTATGAGCAGCCTATGGAGTAATAACTCAGCTTGGGAAGCTTTGTACTGGTGAATTCTAAGCTCCTTTTATGAGCTTAGAATAATATGAACTTCTTCTACCTCAGCCTCTCCCAAAAGTGCAGGTGAAATAATGGATAGGTCAGTGAGGCAAAATGGGGCCAGAAGACAGAGATGGGGCTAAGGACTGCTATAGGTTGGGCAAACTGTGTATTTCGCCTAATGGCACAGATTTGAAAAGGTCAGGTGGGCAGCAAGGTTGATTCCAGAGAGATTATCTGGGAAGCAAAGGTTGCATAGTCTACACAGCCAGACAGCAGATGCCCAAAGCCATAACTGTTGCACAGAGAAAAGGAGACACTGGTGTGAGAGCTGATCATAAGGTAGTCTATACCGTCCGCTTTCTTTGATTATTCTCTACTGTGAATGGATGATTCCAGAATGCAAAGGTGTGTGGTTTAGGCAAGAATCAGAACTACAGAGGTGAGTCTGTTTCCTAATAAGGCAGGGAAGAGACGAGCAAATCCTAGGGTTTTTTGCCCTCAAACAAATTTAAGACTTGCTGCTTCTCAGGGATGCTGTTTTTTCGCCCACTATCCAGGTAGAAGCACTCATATCTGTGTAGTCATGAGACCTGTACCCCTAAAGTTATATAGTATACATCCTGGGAAACTGTATAGCAGCCCTGCCTCCTTTGTAAGCACTAGAATGTAAAAGTACAGCTCTTAAGGCTAGAAAAAAAAAATCCTTGAAGACCATCTTGTTCAGTCTCATTTTAAAGACATGAAAACAAAGACCTAAAACACATTCCGTGTCACACTGGTAGGAAGTTAACAGCTGAGTGAGGACTAGAAACCAGCCCTCTTGACTTCCCAGGAGGTAGGGCCTTTCCCAATGCATCACAGTTCCATATACTTTTTCACACCAAGAGATCCAGTTTACATCACTGTAGTAGCATGTGTAAAAAATGTACTTTCAACACATTACAGGGAGAAAAAGGAAGAGAAAAGAGAGCTTTGGGTCACTAAATGATCACTCAGGTCCCTTCGAGATCCCATCTTCCAAGGTTCCACTCCTCTCCCCTCTCTGTCTTAAGCTCGGACTCTAGGCAATGCACTGACATCTCACAAGCCACAAAGGATGCAGCATGAAAAGGCAGAAGTGACTCCACCCTCTGCTGTATTTTTATAGCCTTTCCTCAAACCACAGTTCTCACCGGAAGCCTGAGAACTAGGTTCAAAATCACGTGCTGGTAAGCCAAGAGGGAACAAAATCACGTAAAAGATACAACTCATGAAAACAAATAATCACTTAGTTGCTGTTTTAAATTTGGCTATATTCCATCAAGTTCTCCTCAGTTCTCATATTGAGAACAGCGATTTCAAAGCTTAAGTTTTTGCCTTGAGGAAAAGAAAATAAGAGAATCCATATATCAGAAAAATTCCAACCTCATTCTCTGAGATGACATTGCAAAACCTTGTTTTATAACGATTTCTAGTCATGTCTTGCATTGGCCATACTTTCAATGCATTTTAATCAGGATTCATAAATCTTAATGGTTTAAAACCCCTAGATTAGAGTTTGGGCAGCACGTTGTTTTTTACTATCAAGAAAATGTAACAGAAAAAACTAATTGTAATCTATCATCTGTCCTCCATGAAACAGATTCTAACGCATAAACAGTTGTAGAAGCGTCTTAAAAGTCACAGAATAATTCATAGCATCCCAGTGAATAGTCAATGGAATGACTTAGTTAAGCTACTGCTGAAAAACAAATTAATTTCCAGATATCTACCTTCTTTACATGTCAGAACACCTGTGAGATGCTCTCAAGGCTACCCATGCTGTTGGCGGAGCCTTCAGATGGGGCCTGGCCCTGCCCACACTTTGATTTCAGACGTCTAGCCTCCAGACTAGGAGAGAATAAATTTCTGTTTATGACACCGTGTTTGTGGTACTTTGTCACGGCAGCCCTGGGATGCTAATATAGGCAGTAATCAAAGAAGTAATCAAAGTCTTTGTCCTAGCTAGTTGCCATCAATAGCGGAAATTAAAGCTTTCTTAGCAATTTCAGACACCCTGGAAGTTGACAGATACTTTGAAATCCATATTAATTTTTTGCTTTTTATTTTCTTTTTGCTACATATATTCAGTACGTCATATCCAGTGTGTCGCACTTTACTTTTTGGCGAGGAAATCTGTTACCCCTCAAATACTTTCTTCACTTAGCTTCCAGGACACCGCCCTGGCCTGGTTTTCCTTCTACTTTGCCAGTTGTTCCTTTTCTGCACCTTTGGCTGGTTCTTCTCCCTAGTCTCCTAAGGGAGAAACCAATAGTCCTCAATTGTTTCCTGTAATTTTCTCTAGCTAGACTCATTCGTTGTTCTCACTCAGCCTCCTGGCTTAAATATCATTGCCATCCACTTGTCTTTAATTCTATTTTCAGTTTGGACCCCCCTCCGGAACTCCCAACAAATAAATCCAATTGCCAACTCAACTCCTCTACTTGACTAATTGATGTCTAAAATTGATGTCTACTGTCTCAAACTGGCATTTAGGTTTCTTCCTCCCATAGCCTTCCTCTTCTGAATGGATCGCAATGTCATCTTTCCAGTGGATCCCAACAAAATCTGTATAATAATCCCCAATGCCTCTTTCTTTCGCGCTCCATATCCAGTCTGTTAGGAAATTGTGTTTGTTCCACTTAATTCAAAATGCATCCAGAATCCGACCACTCCTAATCACTTCCACTGCTTCCATCTGTTACCCAGCGCTATGGTCTGAATGTTTGTGTCCACACCCCCAGATTCATATTAAGAAATCCTAACCCCCAAGGTGATGGCACAAGGAGGTGAGCCTTTGGGGATGTGATTAGATCATGAGAGCAGAGCCTTCATGAGTGGGAGCAGTGCCCTTATAAAACAGGCCCAAGGGAACTCACTCGCCCCTTCCACCAGGTGAGGACACAGCAAGCAGCTGGCAGTTTGCAACCTGGAAGAAGGCTGTCGTCAGAACCTGACCATGCTGGCATCTGGGTCTCCAGAACTGTGAGAAATAAATTTCTGCTGTTTCTAAGCTATCCAGTTTAAGGTACTTTGTTATAGTCACCTGGACACACTAAGACACAGACGTATCAACACAACAGCCAGAGATCCTTTAAAAGTGAAAGTCAGATCGTATTTACTCCTCTCCTCAAAATCCTGCAGTGCCTCCCCATGCACCTCGGAGTAAAGCCAGAGTCTGTACATGACCTACAAAGTCTCACCCACTCCCCACACAGCCTAGCATCCGCCCTTACCTTGCCGGCTCTCCCTTTGCTCCCACGACACTCACGTTCCTGCTCCTCCCTAACAGCCATATCCTCTACCCGGAACACTCTTCACCCAATCGCCTGCTTGGCTAACTCTACCACCTTCATCGAGTCTTTGCCCAAATCTTACCTTCTCGTTGAGGTCTACCCTGACCATCCACTATAAAACTGCACCCTCAATCCCCTGCTCTGGAATTCCCTTTCCCTGCTCCTAATTTTATCTTTTTTCTGCAGTGCTTACCCATTCTAATGTGCCATGACTTACTGTGTCTACTGCTTATTATCTCTCCCCTCTCTAGACTGAACACTCCGTGAGGACAAGGATCTTCACCTATTCTGTTCCCTGATGTATCTCAAAAACCCCCAGTGGTGCTGGGCACACAAGAGGCTCACAATAACCGTGTCTTGAATAAGTGAATGATGATGGGCTGCTAAGATAACAATACATAACGGGTTCCATACAGTTCCCAGCAGGAAAACCACAATCCACTGCTCGTTCTCTTACTGAGTGTTGGCCTAGAAACAAAGACCTTCACTTTACTCATGAGAACATGTAGACCCAGGTTCTGGAGGACACTGGTTTCCAGCCTCTACCAAGGGCACTTTCCCTACCCCAGGCTGCGGTGCTTCATGACAGCTGATGTGAGAGTGTATGTGTGTGTATGTGTGTGTGGGTATGTGCGCACATGCCATCTGTCTGCCTCGCCCAAAGGAGGGTGTTCGTGCTTTGAGAACTGTGCCTGTCTATGGAGAAGACTGCATAGAACAAGGATGCTCAGAGGAAATACAAAATATACTCTTTCACTCCCATCCCTTTTTCCTTAAGAAATAGGAGCGATGAGAAATCAACTTCCCCATGTTCCCACGCCAGCCCTGCCCTCCTATGAGCACCATATTCCTACCCGTTTTCTCCCCGACCCCTGTTGCTACAGATGACTATTCTGTACTCCCACCTAAAGTCAACTTCTACATGCATTCATCAAATCCCGTTCCCTCAATGGCTTTCCTCCAACACTTCTTTTCTCTTCACCAGATCATTCCAATTAACGTATAAACATCCTGAAACATCCATCAATATTAAAAATAAAGCCTCCTCTGCCCTACTCCCAACATGCCCCAGGCACTGCCCAGCGCTCCGTCTGCCCACACAGGGCTTCCTGGGAGATCCTTGGCTGTCTCCACTCTCCTTGCTCCATTCTCTCGCCAGCCCCCTCCAATCTGGCTTCTGCTCTGCCACCCTGTCAAGGTGCCTCCTGTCATCACCAGTGACTTCCCCCTTGCCAGATTGAGAGTTAACCTCCATCCTCACTTTCAGCTCCTAAGTTGGATTGGGATGGAGTTGAACTCTTCCCCCTCCTTGAAATCCCTTCTTTATTGGTGTCCAAGGCATCATCACTCTCTCCCTTTTTCAGTGTCCTGTGCTGGATCCTCCTCTCTCCTGACCTCAGGGAGGACTTCATGGCCATTCCTTGGACCTCTTCTCCAGCTACAATTAATTCCTCTGTGTTCTTATCTAATCCCACAACTCTAAACACCATACACATGTGCATGGATCTCAATCCCGTGATACTCACCTGGACTTTTGCCCTGAACACCAGACATGTTTGCAAGGCCAGCCTGCTCAAACTCCCCCTTTGGGCAAGCATTTCTAACTAATGTGTCCAAAACCACATCCTGCTTTTTTCCTACAAAATCTGCTCTACTACAGTCTTCCCCAAATCACTAAAGGGAAACTCTAGTCCAGTTGCTCAGCCCAAAAACCTCAAAGTCATCCTTGACTTCTCTCACAGAAAATCCTGCTGGCTCTATGTTCAGAGTAGGTCCAGACTATGAAGTGCCTGATCACCACCCTGAGCCCAGGCACCGTCACCGCCCACCTGGATTGTCCCAGCAGGCCCTGCCCAAGGGTCTCCCTGCCTAGCACTTCCTTGCTGGCCTGTGGCTTTCCCTCAAATGCAGACACTCTCCTTTGGGCAAGGTAGACAGACCCGCCTCCCACCCCCCCATACACACACACTGTAAAATTAGAGCAGGAATTGGGAGTGTGGGATTGAGGATGCAGTTTTAAACAAGATGATCAGGGTGGGTCTCAGTGAGAAGGTAAGATTTCAGTGCAGGGAAAGCCACTGAGCAGAAAGTCTCCGGCTGCTCTTTCACCTACAGTAAAGCCCAAAGTCCTCATGTTGGCCTGTGATTCCATGGGATATGCTTTTAGTCCCTTTTATATGTCACCCATGGCTACCACTGCCCTGGCAGACTCTGCCTCAGGGGAGCTGGCTCAATGTCTGATCCCAAGGGCAGGCTGCCCCCACCTCAAAGTTTCTGTACCATCCAGAATACTCTTCTCCTGCCACTGCAGGCCTCGTTCTCTTTCCGTTGTCTGCAGAAATGCTACCCTAGAAAAGAGGCCTTCCCCACCACCCCAACCCCGACTGACTTCCCATCCTACCCGCTCTGCTCTATTTTGCACTCTGCTCTATTACAACAGATATGCTATCTGTTATTTTTTTCTTGCTATCTTCCCTCTCTGAAACAAGGGACTTGAGCGGGGGGGTTGTTTGCTTGCTTTTATTTTTGTTTTTTTGCTTTCTAGTTTTGTTTTCTGTTTTCTCTTAAATTGATAATCCTAGAATACCGCCAGTTACAATTTTTTTCCCCCTAGCAAAACTGACTTTAAAGTATAAATGACACTGCTTGAGTCGGAGTTACAAGTGTGCCCATCGCCCGGATGGTGTGCACTGTACTCATTGGGTGTGATTTCACCCATCCTCTCCCCCCCACCAGCTACAATTTTAAGAACTCAAATCTTTGTGAAAAAGAGAGTAAGTATTGCTTCCCTCCATCCTTAGGAGATGGCTGAGAGGATTCCCTCAGATGACATAAATGAGGTATCTGGCACCTACCAGGCATTCGACAAACGGTTGTAGCTACTGATAGCATCCAAAAGAGGATGCGACTATGGCAGAGATAAAGCTTCCATCTCTAGCCTTTCTGTTTAATCAGCACACTCACATTCTAATCTCTTCCCCTCAGGAAGGAGAGCAGTGAGGGCTGCAAAAATCACAGGCAAGGAATACAAATTTTCCCACTTTAAATGCTTAACGAAACCATTCATAAATCTCTTTCAGGCTCAGTAAGAGAGTCCTATTTTATTAAGTATTTTTGCTCTTCTCTAAGCCAAATGAAAAGATCTTCTATAAATTTTGAAACAAAAGCCAATACCTCCACCAAATTGTGGATCTTGCAGCCATCTTCTTGGATTAACTTGTATTTTTTAGTGAACAAATCACCCTTGTCCTCCAAAGAGAAGGCCGTCTCTCTTCTGTGCTCCCTCCTGGGGGCGAGTGTGCACCCAGCCCAGGCCCGCATGGTCTGCTGGATGACCTTCACGTTGTTCTGCGCATGCTCCACCCTGCGCTCCAGCTCAGAGGTGGCTGCCCTCACGCCTTCGATGTAGCCCCAGCAGTCGTCTCGCCAGGTCAGCCATGTGGTGGCTGCTGTCAGCTGCTCGTCCACAACCCTCATCTCTTCCTCAATCAGGGGGTATTCGACTCCCAGGAGAGTCTGTTTCAGCTTATTGTACCCTCGCACAAGAAGGTCAAGATTTCCAATGTACTAAGCAAAGAAAAGCCCAAAACAAAAAGGGCCAGATATGTTAGCTGTTTTCTCTCAGAAGTATAAAAATGCATAGGTCTAAGTGTTCATAATTAAAATACAAAACATTTCTATTCCTTTCTAACCTCTGAAACCACAGACCTTTAAAATAGTGTTTCTTTTGTTGAAGATGGCTAAAGCAGAATCCGGTATGTCTGGTTTCTTCAACATCAAAAGGTATTTCACTTCTCTCAATACGGCCACTAGCTATTAAAAGAAAATGAGATATTATTTAGGCATAAGTTTAAGTTGAAACACTTGAAATTTCATCCAATGATTATTGTACTTCAAAATTATCGAGATAGATAGGTTCATTTTATATGGTTTTAAAATTTTTTAAATTTTTAATTATTGTGAGTATATAATAACTGAGCATATTTATGGCATACATGTGATACTCTGATGCAGGTATACAATGTGTAATGATCCAATCAGGGTAACTGGGGTATCCAACTCCTCAAGCACTTATCAATTCTTTGTGTTAAGAACATTCTAATTTAACTTCTAGCATTGATTAAATATATGCACATATTGAAAAAATATAGTTAGAATGAACAATATTTGATAGAACAACAAAAATCACTATAATTGACAATAAGTTAGAGTATACTTTAAAATAACTAAAAGAGTTATTTGATTAATTTACATTGTATGCCTGTATAAAACATCACATGTCCTATAAAGATATACAACTATTATATACCCATAATAATTCAAAATAAAAAAATTGTTCAGACCCTCTGAAAGTCAAGGAAATGCAAGTTAACATAATGATATACCTTTATTCCTCTACTAAGTTAGAGGAAAAAGGTAATATTAAGAGTACTCAATTAAAACTAGAGAAGATACATTGTAAATTGGTACATGATTTGAAATATGATTGGTAATGTTTATCAAACTATATAATTTTTCCAATTATTTGATTCAAGTAATCTCAGTAGGACCTGGTAATCTACTCTAAGGAAATAATCAAAAATATTTTAAAAAGAGAGATAAATAACAGTATTTTCCAAGTGTTTTTTAAATAGTGACAAATTGAAAAATAAGCAGCAATTGGAAAATATTAGATAAATTATTGTACAACCTCTAGATGAAGTTTTATATAGACATAAAAATGATGATTTTTAAGGAATAACATAAAATTGCCTATAATAAAGGGTGAAAAATACAGTATACAAAGACATCCAACCCTTTCCATAAAGGGCAGGGTAATAAATATTTTTAGGCTTCATGGGTTGTGTCATCTCTGTAGCAGCTTCTCAGCTTTGCTGTTGTAATGTGAACACAGCCACAGAGAATTTGTAAGCGAATTAGCATGGCTGTGTTTCAATAAAACTTTATTTCCAAAAGTATGGCGATGAGCCATAGTTTGCTGAGCTCTGGCCTAGGGATGTATAAGCAATAAATTACCTTTACTCTGAATTGTCTAGCACAATTCTGTTGGGACTAGACAAGAAAGGTAACTGTCATTCTAGAACAGTTATGCCTGTGACTTCAGAAGACTGTGTCTATTAAAAACACTTTCTGAGGAATAATGACAATGATGATGATGATAACTACAGCTATACTCTATTTAGCTTCCCAAAGTTTCTTCTATTGTTCTTCCTGAAGTTAAATGATGTCATGATGTTTCACAAATACAATAAAGAAATGCGTGACGTGTGATTTCACGTGTGATCGAAGTGCTCTGTTCCTTTTGGGATGTGTCATATGTATAGTTTTTCCACTTAAAGGATCATTTTGTAATCTTATTTCTATATTTTAACTTTTATTAGAAAAGCATTTAAAATAATGTCATATTAAAGTTCATAATGAGTCGAATTTGTTTTCTCTTACTGCTATGGTCAATTAGAGTGATAAAGCTCAGTCTTAAATGTAATTTCTATACTTGCTATCAAGATCATAAAAAAATCACAAATTAGATAACATTTCAGAAGGAAGGTGTTGATGGGTGAATTGTGTCCTGTTTTTATTAACTTTTACTTTTCCTAAGACTCGCACATTTTTTATTCCATAGTGGTTAAGCTTGCTGTAATTTTCATGGCTTTGCACATATTTTTGGCAATAAGATTAAACATTTAAATATGCACACACATATATGTTGTATTATATAATTTTATATATACACATATATAAATGATAATAAAGTTTCATTGTTAATAACACAATGAAATTATGAGAAAATAGATTTATTCAAAAATACATGGAATTTCCCTTTGTTACTTATCATGTGATAACAAAAGACCTGTTCAATAAAGATAATATTCATCCTGTATATTTAACTGTTAATATTACTTTTTGTATTGATATGTTGTTTTAGCTTTTTATAAAAATTATTTTTTAATTATCATCAATTTAATTACCGTATGTAAGCTTACTGTCCTTCAAAAGAAATTATAATAAATCAAAATTCACCACTGTTCACCAAAAGTATGACAGTTTTTACACTGTAAATATTCTGTGGATTCCTCAAATCTTATATGATGAAATTTTAACTAACTAAAAAAACCGGCATATTTTATGAATATATTCAGGCCAGAAACCATCTGGTAAAGGCTAATGATTTAATTCAGTTGAGCTAACATTTACTAAGTGTTACCAAGTGCCAGACACGACACCAGAAACACAGAACACAAAGATGAAATGAAATGGGCCCTATTCACAGTAGCTCATTATCCAGAAATAATCATGATATGAAATAATAAATGGTAATTAATATAGAATTTGAGAAACAAATCTCTAAAACAAACACCCACTAGAAATTGTTTACAGTTATAGTCCTCACAGCACTGACATTTTTCCAAAATAAATTATAAATGACTGAAAGTATCAGGAGTATATTTATAGTAAAAAGGGCATCTATAAAATAACTTTAAAAATCAAATTCCTACCTTTGGGTCAAAGTTGACACTGAGAAGACCATTTATGGCACTGAATTTAACCAACGGTTGATTCAAATTGAATTCACAGATTTCATCCACATTACTTTTCCATTCATTATAGATATGATTTTCAAATTGGTCTAGCAAAGTGGTCATTTTAACATACTTCTGATAAACTATGGCATTATCAGGATGGCCCACGAACCTGTAGAAATAAAGTTTTACTACTTGTCTATATATATATACACATATGAATATTTTAGCTTAATTATTTTACCATAATACAATATACAATATATGATGATAATACACTATAAGAAATCAGGAAGAGAAACAATTAAGACCAAATAATACTTATAAATTGCTTTTGCTTTAAAAGGTAGAGTTATTAAATGAATGGGATTCCAAAGATTTTACTAAATGTCAATAGCAACAAGTTACCAATTCCTACAAAGGAAATAAAAAGGCACAAAGGACAGCATAATGAAAGAAGTATTAGTTACTGAAGGAAAGAAAAACAACAAAAAACTCCCAACACATATCATGGGTGAAAAGAAAAAGTGAAGAGAAAAAAGGATCTGAAAACGTGTAAACATATGAACTTATGAGTCCCATTAAAATTATTCCAAAACCACAGGGACAAATCCCTCTCCACAAACCCAACTAGTGAAAAAAGTGAAATAAGGCAATGCCTTTCTAAGTGCTAATATGAAGAGCTCACTGCCCTACATAAAATCACACGTAACATTGGGATAATTTGCCATGCACTAAACCTAACTACTTACAGATAATGGAGAGATGCAAAGTTTGACCAAAACGTCTGAAGTCGTTCAAGGACCTCTTTGGCCCATTTGATATTTCCTGAGGTAAATGGCATATTCTTGTTAAGAACCACATGGCCATGTTCAATCTGCAAGTTGATATTTTGGTGAAGAGGAAGAAAGGGAACATTTAATCAGATTGCTTGTAAGCAATTGTTCATTCTGGTACTTTGACAGTAGAATATGTGTTTAATAACTTGGTTAGTGGAAGAGCTACAGTCCTAAAGCAGGTTCTCCTTTTCCATGAAGAAACCAATCAAATAAAAGCATACAAATTTTAGCACCCATATCTAATCTTTAGATATGATCAAATACAGTTCTAGTTGATGGCCATTATCTGCAAAAATGACATTATGGATGTGTTCAACCTCTCCCACCACTTACCTGTTTCACGTGTGTATCATACAATTGCTTACACGTATCCAACTCTGTATTAAACATATGCACTAGTGTGCTGTAATGTGGGCTGAAAATTTCCATGACAACTGGTTTCTCTAGAAAATTTCCAAATATGGTCAAAAGCTATAAAAATCAAAGTTAAAGAAAGGTTAAGAACTATGAATTTTTAAGACAAATACTCAGCTCACAATTTCCCCCATTAAACCTCTTACATGCCTAGATAGAGGAAAAGTCTAGAACCCTAAAAGTATCCTGCAATGCCTCGAAATGTAAAACATATTTTTGTGTCTCCCTACAATTTCTATATACCCAATAAAACAAAATCTAGATGTAAAATAATTTTCCTTCCTCAATGGAAATCAAGAAGACTCAGAAACGAACCACTGTCTGTTAGCAATTTCTGTTCCCAGCTACTACCACTTCCTGTTGTGTGCTAGGAAACATTTTAGAAGCTGCTTTGCAGGTGTAAGAACAGAAGAAAGATTCATGTACTTATTTGTTTTGCCCTCCTACAGATGTATTTATTAGAGATAAATATCCATATCCCTATTGAGGACCTCCAGGTCATACCATCAGTCATTATAGCAGATGTACCAGCCACAGTGAATGCCCTACCCAGGGCCCCAGGTGTATCCATGTGCCCCGGCCACCCCCAACAGTGGCCTGGGGCAGCAGTGGTGACTGTTCCAAGGACAACCACTCCACAAGTGGACAACTTCTTTGACAGGAACGCTCTGGCTGAAACCACAGCCTTGAGCTGGTCGGATTCTCTCTTTCTCAGAGCGTCAGGGCATGGCTGGCTGAATCCATGCTGGCAACAGTTATGAATGGGCAGAAACCAGTGGCAAGCAGAGGAAGCTTGACAGTGGGGGACAGAAAAAAGCCGACACATGGACTGAAAAGGATCACAGTACCAGCGAAGCAGAAGAATGAACACCCACAAACTCCTCTTGCTCAGTCAGTGGAGCACCCTAGATTTCAAGCTACCTTTCACTGCCAGTGGCCACAAAGCTTAGCTGTTTAGCAAGCTACCCTTGGCTTCTAGGTAGCCTCCCGTCTTGTGTGTACTGCCCAGCATGGATTCTTCGGTGTGCTAACATGAGATAGCTTTCCTCACAAGCAAAATGATACAATTAAAAAATATATTTTTACAGAATCAATGTTTCCATAGTGCTATATGTCAGGAACTCTGTGTCGAGGGCCTTAAAAATGCTGTTATTACCACACGCTCCAAGTGAGGGAACTGAGTTTGGGGAAGGAAGTAACATGCCCAAATTCACACAGCTAATGGCAGCAGAGCTGGGATTTGAACCCAGGCGGTCTGGCCCCTGGGTCTGTGCTTCAGTGTAGCCTCTTATCCGCTAAGGTACCACGGAAAGTTATGTTATTTTGTTATTTGATTACTCTGTGTGGGCTTCATGATAATGAGTTATTAGACCTGCAAAGCAAAAGAGCTTTGTTCTTTTCCTTAGGGAAATATGTGCCCCCCAAAACTTGATTTAAAAAACAGCTTTATAATAACATTTTTAAAAACATTTTCATAAACTACATTCACTGAAAAGAAAATCATCATTAAAAAAATTACAGAAACTAAAATGTAACTCTATGCCTTAGAGGCCAATTCAGACAAACACATTCCAGTGTTTTCTGGTAACGTCAATTATAACTACAGCAGAAACCGTTAAGTGTTTTTAAAATCCACTTGGTTAGCTGCTACCTAGCAGAGCGTAAATTATTAGCTTTCTTCTCACAGTCATTGTTTTGTTGAGTTGGGCTTCATGTAAAAATTCAAAAGTGAATACTGCCTCATAGATTTAAAAAAAAAGTGTGCTCTAATGATCAGAAAATACATTTATTTCACATTATTTTTTAAACACTTATCATATTGACCACAACTGAAATAATACCAAAAGCTTCCTAGATTAATTGCATCTTGCCTTCCCTGCTTAGTGGTCCTTAACTCCAAGTGTAAAAGTGGAAAGACACAGAGAAAATATTCTTTTGGACCAGGCACCATGACCCATGCCTGTAATGCCAGCACTTGGGGAGACTGAGGGAGGAGGACTATTTGAGGCCAAGAGTTCAAGACCAGCTTGGGCAACATAGTGAGACCCCATTTCTACAAAAATCTTTTTTTTCAGAAATTATCTGGGTGTGGTATGTACCCTGTAGTCCAGCTACTCGGGAGGCTGAGGTTGGAGTATTGCTTGAGCCCAGGAGTTCAAGGTTACAGTGAGCTATGATTGGGCCACTGCGCTCCAGCCTGGGTGACAGAGCGAGACCATGTCTCCAAAACAAAAACCAACAACAACAACAAAAAACTCTTTGGGGAGGTTTTAAAGCCAAAAAGTAGTAAGAAAAGTCTCAACCTTTTGGGCAGTATACATTGCCAGAGTTATTAATCATCACAAATATTTAAAAGTTACTCTCCAGGATGAGAATAATGGTCATTTGAAACTCCTAGTTCCTTATCACAGAAGAGTTATTTATGAAGAGTACAGATGTTTCCCTTCAAAAGGCTAAAGACTGAGTCCACCACATGCTTGTTTTCCTAAATATCCCATTTGAGATCTGTGAGGTTTACCTCGATTTTCTTCTACTTCTCAGTTTCATTACATAACACAGCTTTTCATAACCCTATTGTCACTACTCAAAGTAGTACATATTCATATGTTTCCTAGATTTGCTTCTTTCAAAGATTTTTAAAAAATCTGCAGCCACTCACATGATACACAACTCCAAAATTTAATAGCTTTCAGATATATTGCTTGAAGTCTTTTCTGGAACACTTTTTTCTTACGTACTTCAGTTTACCTTCATAGAAGTTTTAGAGAGCCATTCATTAGTGTTTGGTTTCTAATGAGTGCCAGCACTCACTACAGTTTTACACTACGGAAGAGCAGTGTTTAGTTCCAGTGCCCTTCCTGGCCAAGTCTTTGACAATAGCAGGTATGGAACTGTCATCTTCAGAGAAGAGTCTACAAATATTTCTTCCCAGAGACCAACAGTCAATGGTCAGGTTCATCACCCTATACCTATGGGTGAAATCGTTCTCTCCCTAACTACACAAGCCCATAGTTGTTTCTTCTGCCTTTGCTCTTCCAGCAACTCACCCTCATCACTGTGTCATTTCAATACTCAGACTACCAGTCAGTCCACCTCAGCTCAAGCAGCTATGAAATGCCTGTTTGTACGGGGCGCCATGGAAGGTGACCTCAGCAGAACAAAAGCCACAGACGATGTCCCGCCCTCACAGAGCTGACAACAGCAGGCTCTCAGCAGACATTTTTTCAGTATATGGGTACAAATTTGTGGAAAGTTAAAGAAAAAAATACATAACAATAAAGTGAGAGCTAAAATTGTTTAGGAAAAAACGAACTGGTATGTACTGCAATGGAATCCGTATTAATGGTTGGTAGAACAGAGACGGGCATTTGAAATGGAAGGAGCCTCTGTAATTGAGATTTCACTCTACATTCTTTTTTGCAGTTATTTATCAAAGCATGAAAGAAACTAGTTCCAGTAACAGAGAATATGATAGGCTGCTATACAGACATTAAGAAATAATATTGTTGAATTCTGGTATAAAGGCAAGAAAAATATTTATGGCTCTTTACTAAGTGGAAAAGGTTACAATAGTGGATCAGAATATAATGTCATTTTTGTCAAAAAGAAATATGTATGCATATCTAGTTGAAGAAAACATAGTGGCAGTATTAAATAGTAACTGTACCTGAGAGATGAGATTTATGGTCAATTTATAATAATAGGCTATATATATTTTGACCAACAGCATCTCAGTCTCATCAAAGAGTTCTTAAAAAACAAAGAACTACTTCATTCTCATGAATTCTCCAGGTTAAAATGCTTAACTGGGGCCAGAGGATACTGGTGGCTTTACCAAAGTCTGGCCAATTCATTTGAATTTGAAGGTCAAAATCAAAGAATATCTTTTAAAAGTCTATGTCTGCTATTTTGTTCTGCACTGCCATTCTCAATGAACTGTGCCCATGATTTCCTGGCTGTGTTTCTTCTGATAATGAGCCCTCATTTTTTCTTTTGGGATGTCACCTAATTAATTAATTCTCTTTGACAAGTTTCACATGGTATCCATATTCCCCATAGTATAAGCTTTCCATTTCAGGGAACTATCAAGATGATTTTATTTTGTGCAACTTTTTTTTTTTTTTTTTAACGTAGACAGCATCTTGCTCTGTCATCCAGGCTAGAGTACAGTGGCGCCATCGTAGTTCACTGTAACCTCAAACTCCTGGGCTCAAGTGATTCTCTCACCTCAGCCTCCCAAGTAGCCAGGACTACAGGTGTGCACAACCATTCCCAGCTAATTTTTAAATTTTTTTTGTAAAGATGGGGTCTTGATATGTTGTCCAGGGTGGTCTCAAACTCCTGGCCTTAAGTGATCCTCCCAAAGTGCTGGGATTACAGGAGTGAGCCACTGAGTCCCGTCCTTTTATTCAGCTCTTAATACACATATATCATATTTCATTAATTCTATGACAAACATACTTTCATGTTTCAATATCTCTGAAATTGGAATGTATTATACAACCAATGGAATCAAAATTGTTTGGTGACCTTTTTTTTTATTTATATACAAAATAATGGTGTGTCTGACAATCAATGACGTCTTACACCTGATTAAATACAGTATATGAATTGCTACTTGTTTCAGAGTAGTAAAATAGGCAGTTGAACCTAACATATATAGACAATGGTAAAGAAAAGAAATTCCTGAATTAACAAATATTTTTCACTTTTCATTGTGCCTTAATTCTGAATCAATATTTCATTGGCCAGAACAAAGCTTGCTCTAAAGGTAATGAGACGTAAAACACTATGAATGCAAGAAAAGAACAATAGTTAAATGTCCTGAAAACGAGCTTGTCCAAAGTAAATGTCATTATTCATAAGTGCATTATTCAGTTTATTATTCAGTGAGCTGAATTTGAAGGGATGTGACTAGTTAATCTAGTTAATACTCTACCTGAATCAAAAAGGAACGTATTCACCCTTTTCATCTAACACCCTAAATTATTCATTAGTAAAACATTTTTATGATAGCTTTTTCACAACTAACCTTAAACACAGCTTCTAAACCATTGCAGTTAAGGAAACCTTCACAAAGGATTGTCCCAAGCCTTCTGTCAAAATCCAAAATTTTGGACTTAAATGCAACATAATCACTTTCAAATTCCTGTAAAATTCAAAGTAAAAATATTAGTTTAAAGAATCCACTGAAAATAGAAATCACATAAGTGTGACCTTACTTTTTCTTTCTCTCTCTCTACCTCTTTGAAGGAATTTATTTTTCATAGCAGAATTCCAGCGAAGATCAAGAAAGATCTATACCTGAATGTGCCAGTGGCTGCCTTAAAGGGACACTGAATGTTCAGCACTGTCACCTCATGTTTTCACAATTTTCTTCCCGAGCCCAGACCCCAACATCAGTACTTTGGTCTGTATGCTCACATAGAAGCATCAGTCTGTCCTCCTCTCAATCCATTTTGATCATAAATGAAAAAGTAAAGCTTTTCAACAACAAAAAGAACTTATCTTCATTATAACTTTATCTGTAATTTTAAATACAAATTTTTTTTTTGTTTGATTGTTTTTCATGGAGTGGAAAACCTACATGGAAACACTATTTCTTTAGGTGAGAACTAAAATCTACAGATCTGTAAAAAAGTATCATTAGTGATACAGAAGAAACAGAAATACTCTTCCATTTTCCCAGTTTCTTATCAAAATGCAATTAACAACCCCCAGTTTCCTCCTAATACATCACCACCCACTCCCATAATTAGAAAGAATGAAGCAGTAGAAGATTTACTACCATTCTCATATTACTGCAGTTCACAGTCTTCAGTGCAGAAGTCCCAGGAATTCAGAAACACTTTGGTGTTTTGTAGTCAAGAGACCCCTGAAGCGCACGCCACAGATTTAACATAATGAAGGCCTTTGCCACCACCATAAACTGAGCCTCCACCTATTAATAATAATGATCCTAACAGTAATACTGACAGCTACATTTAGTTCTGTTCCAAATGCTTTACATTATTAATTCAATTCTCAAATAACATGAGATATAGGTTTGTAGGAGACAGCAAACTCAGAGAAGGTAAATAATTTGCCAAAGATCACAGCATTGGTAGACAGCAGCACCAGAATTTAAAAACATGCAGTCTGGTTTGAGAGCCCACACTCTCAACTGTGATGCTGTGTTTCTACAAAGGTATGTACCTGCTAGGGCCTGAATGTTTCTGTCCTCACAAAATTCAAATGCTGAGATCCTAATCCTCAAGGTGATGGTATTAGGAAGTGGAGCCTTTGGGAGATGATTAGGTAAGGAGGGCAGAACCCTCATGAATGGGATTAGTAACCCTTGCAAAAGAGGCCTGGGGGAAACCACTCAGTCCTTCCATCATGTGAGGACAGCTAGAAAGCATCATCTATGTGCCAGAAAGCGGCTCTCACCAGACGCTGAATCTGGTGATACCCTGATCTTGCACTTCTCAGCCTTCAGAAATGCCAAAAAGAAATTTCTGTTGTTTTATAAGCTACCCAGTTTACGGTATTTTGTCATAGCAGCCTGAACAGACCAAGACAGCACCTTGTGCTGAATTCAACACACACTGAAAAACAAAGTGTAACAGCAAAGTTCTAGAACACTGTGTGTCATACACTGTGATGCTATATTTAGCATCAAGAAGTCTCCACTGCTGCTGAATTAGAGCCAAGCAATCTCTTCATTCAAGGATCATTGACTTTTAAAGGTAAACACAACGTCTTAACAAGTTTTAACAAGCCTGACTTGTCCCTCTTTTCTGTATGGTAACAAAACACACACCAGTTAAGATCTTCAAACATTAATTGAACACTTAGAGATAAGATAAGTAAATATCTGAGGGGGAGGAAATATGCTAATCTCCATCCCAATACTCTTCCTCACCCCCTACACCTCCTCACGCACTCTTTCCTGAAACCAAACTTAGAATGGCACATGGGACCTCTTCCTTCGGATGTCCCACAAAAAATTCACACTTACCTCGTACAAATGTAAACTCATCATCTTCTCTACAAAGCTGCTTCCCTTTTTACATATCCTAACACAAACCTGGCCACCTCCTTGATTCCTCTCTCTGTCAAGTGCTATCAATCTTATCGCCTAATTATTTCTGGAATACTCCGCCATGCTCCATTTCTCTAGGCATAACCTAGTCTGAATCACCATTACTGTCCATCTAGATTTGTTAACCACTTTCTAACTACTCTCTCTGCCTCTTGTCTTGCTCTGATTCATCTTCCAAACTGCAGCCTAAATAATCTTTCTGAAATAGAAATCTTACATGACTCTCTTATTCATAATCCTCCAATTCATAATCTCAAATTGGAATCCTCAATTTCCTAGGAGAC
The DNA here is from genome assembly GCA_963574885.1 of Lepilemur ruficaudatus. Taxonomy (NCBI): domain Eukaryota; kingdom Metazoa; phylum Chordata; class Mammalia; order Primates; family Lepilemuridae; genus Lepilemur; species Lepilemur ruficaudatus. The sequence goes on from CAUYRT010013593.1 coordinate 19,120, forward strand.
AGACCAAAGATTTTAGCATAATCCACAGAGCCCTATGTAGTCTGGACCCTACTTACTGCCTCTAACTACTCTGCCGCTGCCCCCAGTTTCACACTCCAGGATCTAGCCAACCTTCCTTATCACATTCTCTCTCTCACCCACTCCTCATCTGTTTCTTTTCTATTTATGTGACAGGTCTCAGTTTACTTTTCACCTCCTCTGAAAAGGGGCCCTGTGAAAATGTTCTCATAGCACTCTCTGCTCAAATTCATTTTCTGTATCAATGAACATAATCATGGAATTTTTCTTCTTTCGCCCATTAATAGGGGGATTACACTGATTTCAATTATTGAACCAAACTTGCATCTCTAGAATAAATCACACTTGGACGTAGTGTATAATTCTTTTTATATTGGTGGGAATGTAGATTGGTATAGCCATTATGGAAAACAACATGGAGATTCCTGAAGAAATTAAAAATAGAACTACCATATGACCCAGCAATCCCTCTGCTGGGTATATACCCAAAGGAGATGAAATCACTACCTTGTAAAGATATCTGTACCCCCATGTTCGTTGCAGCAATATTCACAACAGCTCAGATATGGAAATGGCCAATTTATAAGTGAGAACATGCAGCATTTACTTTTCTGTTCCTGAGTTACTTCACTTACAGATCATAGCAGCAGTATCTATCTGTGATAGCCAAAAGGTGGAAGCAATCCAAGTACCCATCAACAGATAAACAAAATGCAATATAAACACATGATGAAATAAAACATGGATAAACCTTAAAAACATTATGCTAAGTGAAATAAGACAGCCTCAAAAGGACAATATTGTATAATTCCACTTATATGAGGTACTTAGTCAAATGTATAGAGACAAAAGTAGAATGGTGCTTAGCAGGGCCTGGTGAGGTAAGGGAGAATGAGGGGTTATTGTTTAATGGGTCAGGCATTTTTGTTTAGGATGATAACGTTCTGGAGGTGGATGGTGGTGATGGCTGCACAAGAATGTGAATGTGCTTCATGCCACTGAACTGTATACTTTAAAAAGGTTAAAATAGTAAATTTTATGTATATTTTACAATAAAAGAAATGAAATTTAGAGACACATTACAACATGGATGAAGCTTGAAGACATTATGTGAAGTGAAATAAGCCTGTCATAAAAGGACAGATACTATATGATTCCATTTATCCAAGGTACCTAGAATAGTCAAATTCATAGAGACAGAAAGTAGAATGAAGGGTGATGGTTGCCAGGAGCTGGGGGGAGGGAAAAATGAGGAGTTATTTTTTAATGAGTACAAAGTTTCTATTTGGGATGATGAAAAAGTTCTGGAAGTAGACAGTAGGGATAGTTGCATAACATTGTAAATGTACTTAATGCCACTTAAAATTATTTAAATGATAAATTTTATATACTATCTATTTTGCCATAATTTCTTAAGGCAAAAGAAAAAAAAAGAAAAAAAGAAAACCCTTACCTCCCTCTTTTGGTTCCTTTACCCTCTTCTATATAATATAATGGTCTTATATATTTAGAGTCAGTGTTACAATTTTTCCTTCCACCATCAAACATAATTTAGGGGACTTATGCTGCAGAGGAAAATGTACTGTATTACACATACTTTTTCCTACCATATTCTTCCTGGTGTTCCAAGCTTTCTTCTTTGATCATTTCCTTTCCGTATCCAAAATTTCCTTTAACCATTTTTTTTAAAGATCAGTCTCTGCTGTCAGTAAATTCTCTTTGTTTTTGTTCATTTGAAAATTTCCTCGATTTCCCTTTTATTCCTGAAGAACATTTTCACTGGGTAGAGAATTCTGTGTTAACATCTCTTTTTTAGCACCTGAAAAATATTTTGCCATTTTATTCCGGCTTCCATGGTCCCTGATAAGAAATCTGCTGACATTGAAGTTGTTTTTCCTCTGTAGGTAGGTAGTCATTTCTCTCTCACTGCTTTCAAGATTTATTTTCATATTTCAGAAGTTTAATGACAATGTCTTGGCATGCATTTCTCTGGGTTTATCCTTGGGTTTATCCTTCTTTTATTGATTTCTAATTTATTCTGGAATCTGTAGGTTTATGTTTCTTTCCAAATTTGGAAGTTTGGGGCCATTATTTGAGACCTTTTCAGTTCTGCCTTCTTCCTCCTCTCTTTCTGCAACTCCAATCACAAGATTAGATCTGCTGTTAGTGTGTCACACATACCCGAAGCAGTGCTCATTCCAGTCTATTTTCTCTCTGTTGTTCACACTGGGTGGTTTCCATTGTTCTATCTTCCAGTTCCCTGTCTCTTTCCTCCATTCTTCCATTTTGCTATTGAGCCCAATCACTGAAAATGTTTATATTTTTCAGTGGTAAAATTCCCATTTGGCTCTTTTTTGTATCTTAAATTTCTTTGCTGAGAATTTCCCCTTCTTTACTGAGGGTTTTTATTTTTTCATTTGTTTCAAACACATTCATACAGGTTGAGCATCTGTAATCCGAAAATGTGAAATGCTCCAAAATCCAAAACTTTGAGCACTGACATGATGCAAGTAGAAAATTCCACACATAAATACTTAATACAAACTTTGTTTCATGCACAAATTTATCACAAATATTGTGTAGGATTACCTTAGGCTCTGTACCTAAGGTATATATGAAACATAAATGAATTTTGTGTTCAGTCTTGGGTCCTATTCCTAGGATATTTCATTATATGTAGATATTACAAAATTATTTTAAAAAATCCAAAACTGTTTTGGTCCCAAGTATTTCAGATAAGGAATATTCAACCTATAATTGCTTATTGAAGCATTTTTATCATGGCTGCTTTAAAATATTAGTCAGATAATTACAGCATCTCTATTATCTTGGTGTTGGCATCTATCAATCATCTTCATTTCATCCAGTTGAGATCTTCCCAGCTCTTAGCATGACAAGTGATATTTGATTGAAATCTAGATATTTTCATATTGTTGTTGGACTCTGGATATTATATAAACCTTTGTTTTGCTGGCTTTCTCTGACACTGCTCTAGCCTCATTACTGTCAAGTGTGGACAGTAGTCCAGGTTCTCCACTCAGCATCTACTCATGCCCAAGGGTAGGGCGTTCCTTGTTATGGCTAGATTGGGGCAGAAGCTCTGGTTCCCATGTGGTCTTTACTGATGCCACAGTGTGGGGGGCCTTGTTACCACTTGGACACTGTGAAAGTCCCGACTCTCCACCAGGCTTCTGCTGCACCACCCCGGTCAGGTGAGTACGGTGGGTAAGGAAGGAAATCCAGCATTTCCACGTGGTCTCCACAGACACCACAGAGAGTGAGACTCATTCCTGGCAAACACGGACAAAAATCATGGTTCCCTACTTGGCTACCTCTGACATCACCCAGTAGGAGTGGGGGTTACCTTGATCCAGACGGGGTATAAGTCTAAGCTCCCCACTCAGCCTTTCCTGACAGAGGTTGTGGTAGGGCACAGTTTCTTCTGTGATGTTTGACTACAGTGGAAAGACTATCATTTTTTTCTTGCTAGGCTGCCCCCTTCTTGGTCCTTTGGCTAGAGAGAGAGATCAGGCTTCTGCTGGGGTTTTTTGAGTCTGCGCCCACTAGCATTTCCAGATTGCCAGTGTTTTTAGCTCCAGTTGCCTGAAATAACCCAGGAACTCATCATCATGTTTTTTCTTGGGTCCCAAAGTCCGTAGTCAACCTGACTTCTTCTTTTCACCTTTCAGAGTCTTCTTATATTTTATATATAATGGTCAATGTTTCATTTGTGCTTAATGGGAGGGATAGGGAAAGGTGCATGTCCATATTTCCAGAAGAAGTTTCTACTTAAATTTTTAAACAATGATATCTACTACACTAAATAACACTTAAAAATAAATAATGCAAGCTATAGTACATAAATTCAATTCAATAATATGCAGTTAAAAAAAGAGTAATGTTATTGTCGTGATAAAGAGTAACTGCCAAAATACTAATATATCATTAAGTGACAAAAGCAAAGTATAAATGATGTGTAGAGGATTCTATTTGTGCAAAAGCAGAAAACAAAAGAATAAATGCATGTATGTGCTAGTACATACACCAAATATTTCTGGAATATTATACAAGAAACTCATCCCTAGAGATCCTTTGGGGAGGAAAAATGAAAGACCAGGGAAAAGGTGGTGGGTTAAGAAGAAAGAAATTAATTTTTTCACATGTTGCCTTTTCAAAAGAATAACTAAGGAAGGTTTTTAAATAACAAATTTCATCTTGAAAAATATGCAGGCAAAACATATGAAAATCCTTGGATGGTTAATAAAGAAGAAATCTATATAGTTAAAATTAGAAAATACTACAGAAAGTAATAGCAAAAGAATAGTTCAGTGGACAAGAACAGAGCAACAGACTCATTCTAGGAATTGTAATATAAGCTAGTACAGATTAACTAAATAATTACTTTTAAAATATGTTTCAGATTTTGGTGTAACGTCAGGCTAGGCACCTGGATCAAGCTTCCCACTGAAAACTAGCAGGAAAACAAACACAGCAACCTGGATCACTCCATCTCAGGGCACAGGTGCCAGGTGGAGTTCCCCCAGATGAACTTATTCCCTTCGTTTCAATGAAGATGCAATGAAGCAGATGAATATTAAAGAGTCTGGGTGTCAGTGAAAAGAACGCAGGGCTTGGGGTTCCACCACTTGGAAACTATAATCTCAGGTAATTTACTGAGTCTGTCATTTGCCTGGGAGACCACTTTCAGGGTCATAGAGGGAATTTAAGGAGGAGTTTGGTGAGGGTCTGCCACAATGCCTGGCATACAGCACTTGTTCAGTAAATATTAATTGGTTCTGGTTAACAGAAACTAAGTGGAATCAAGGGGTTACCCTCAAAAAAAAGAGCTGCAATCTTTGCTTATATTCCTGATATATGTAGATGCAACAGTCCTCAACAAAATACTAGCAAATTGAATCCAAGGGCACATCAAAAATATAATACACCATGAGCAAGTGAGTTTTGTTCCAGGAATGTAAGGATGGCTCAACACACATAAATCAATGAATGTGATTCATCACATAAAGAGAATAAAGGACAAAAACCATATGATCATCTCAACAGATGTAGAAAAAGCATTTGATAAAATCTAGCATCCCTTCATGATATAAAAACCCTCGACAAACTAGGCATAGATGGAACACACCTCAAAGTAATAAAGGCCATACACGACAAACCCATAGCCAACGTCATACTGAGTGGGGAAAATGGTATCTGAGGAATTTTATTTCATCAATAAACACCACAGAATGTGAGCAAAGCAAAGCTGGTGAATCTAGTATCACTGGACTAGCCGTTTAACATAAACAATGAAGAAAGCAAGTGTCTTCTTCCCAGAATTGCCTAGATCTCAAACAGTTCCTTAGGAAGATGTCAATGAAAATACCTAAAGTAATCTTTCCATTCAATATTAATAATTAAAAAACCCAAAATCATTTTTATGGATACACCTGAGAAAATCCACACTCTATGAATGGACTGCGGTGGAAGAACTTCTGCCCTACCAATAAAGGCTGATTAACAGGCTTGAGATTCATGAAAAGAGAAATAAATAACAGCAGTTCAAAAAGCAAATTACCAGCAATCATTTAATTTACTGGAACATATTTAAACCATTTCCATACCAAAAGCAGGATGGCCAATCATGACACACTCCCTGTTACATAAGCACCAGTGTGCAGTCAGTGGGGTGGCCAGACACACGGGGGCTTATGCAGCAGCAGGGGAAGGACATGGGGTGGGCGTGTATTCATGTGTACATACATATGTATGCATGTACTGGGTTGGAGGTAGTTTGCTAAAATAATGTCTCATAAAAATTACCAACCGGCAGGGTGCAATGGCTCATGCCTGTAATCCTAGCACTCTGGAAGGCCGAGGCGGGTGGATCACTCAAGGTCAGGAGTTCGAGACCAGCCTGACAAGAGTGAGACCCCATCTCTACTAAAAATAGAAAGAAATTAATTGGCCAACTAAAAATATAGGTAAAAAATTAGCTGGGCATGGTGGTGCATGCCTGTAGTCCCAGCTACTCGGGAGGCTGAGGCAGGATTGCTTGAGCCCAGGAGTTTGAGGTTGCTGTGAGCTAGGCTGACGGCCATGGCACTCTAGCCTGGGCAACAGAGTGAGACTCTGTCTAAAAAAAAAAAAAAAAAAAGAAAAAAAATTTCCAACTGATTTCATTGTAAAATCAAAGTACGATGAACTCAACCGAAAACCACCAAAATGAACAGCTTATTAACCAAAAATATATAATTGCAATATTTTGAGACAACAATGATAACCAAGACACTTTTTAAAAAAGGTCTTCTTCAGCATAAGTATACTGATGAAGTGCATTTTTAGTTAATGCATGTTTAGGTTTAATGAATGACCAAAGTCAAGGAGCTTCTAGATTCTATTCTAAGACAAGAAAATCAGCTAGGAGGATAAAGGAAAACTTCAAGGGAAGATTATTGATGTCTCCAACCAGACCTGGAGATCATAGGTAAGCCTTCCCCATCTTATTTGCAAAGTGAAATGGGCCTCCAAAATATTATACAAATACCCAGCAGTTATATATGTCAAAAGCAAATGAATTTTCTATTCCTACATGTTTATGACTCTGCAGGCTTTAGGCAGAGACGGGAGTAAAATCAGGACCTTTGGCATTGCCAAGGCAGTGACATCAGTTACACCTGGCCAAGTTCTCTAATCCTGACACCCTGAGAACCTGCAAGGTTTTATAACTGTGAGGACATCAAGACTCTCCCACTACTCAAAGGTCCCTGAGGGTCTTAAGCAGACTCACTCACACATTCTTCCTCTACTAGTTCATTCAGGTGGACTGTCATGGCTTCCCTAACAGTCCCATTATGAACACACTTATTGAATGCCTTCCAAGCAGCAGACATCTTACAAGGCTCTGGGGGTGAGCTCAGATTATATTTATCACCATGGTTTTAAGGTTCCTCTTATTTTTCCACAAATTATAGGGCCCTGGTTTAGCAGGGAGTCACTCACCATAGCAGTGCCTTCCTACCATTAACTCATCCTCAAATTAACCACAATTTAGAAGGATTAAGTTTGCTAACTATATCCTTATAAAGCAAACATACTGTACTTGCACATTTCAAAGAATCGATTATTTGGCCAAACATAAACATGATAGTGAATAAATTCACACTCCATATTAAAAAATGAGGATGAGCTAAATCTTCATTATTTTGTACTCAGGCTTCACTGTGCTTGGCAAATCACTAAAATGAAGCTATTTTTACCCTAGAGCTGCAGGGATGCTCACAGGTAACACCTTGAGAGCTACTAACATGCTGGAAGTGACAGAGAAGCAGCTTAAGTTGGAAAACCTCCCCCTATCTCCTGAGGTTGAAAACGTGAAATTATAAACAGCTCTAAAGAATAACAAAAATCATGAGAGATTGCAGACATGTTAATAATAGATGTAACGAATGTGGTAAAACAAATTAATAAATATTCAAATGAACCAAAAAATAATCCAGTGATTCAGGAAAAGGCTAAAATAAAACACGAGTTACACGGACAACAGATAATCAGATCTAAATGAGTTACTGGGGAAAGTTCCTTTCAATATACACAAACAGGAAACAAGTCCACACTGAGGTCCAGAGTTTTTTAGACACAGTTCTAAGCCGAAAATGCAAAGGCATTTTCTGGTCCCTGATGTACCGCTAAGTAGCTAAGAGACCTCAGGCAAGTCATTTACCCTCTGTTGGTGCCAGAGAGGTTGGACTGAATGATCCCTATTTCCACTGCAACCTACTTTCCTTTTCAGCTCTTAAATCATAGGACCCCATGAAATGAAAACGCAAAGGTAAAATATTACCATGTTCTGGCAATCAGATGGGTCATAAGTGCTTTGTTTAAAAACTTTACAAAGTTCCATAAATTCTTCACTCATCTCGTGGATTTGTTCATTTAAAATTGCTCCCTTGGCACCACCAAATTCCAGTCTTTCCAGCTTTTCGAATTCCAATGTGGTCACAAATATATCCTTGGTAAAAACACAGTACGGTAAAGACCTTTCCACCATCTTAGTAAGAATATTTTAAAGTTTCAAATCAAGAACATTTTCAAACATTTAAAATCGACATCAATGGACATGTGACAAAATAAATGTTAATGATTTAATTAAACAAAGTGGTTGCTAATTTTAAAAATCACACTCCCATCTTCATATTTACTAAAAATTATCCAATAGTGCAGGCAACCCCTAATTCACCATAGCTAGACATAAGACTCCTCTAATTTTATTCTCCTAATTGGAAGTCAGATCCCCTGGATATCCAAAACTCATATTCTCAGCCACCCACACTTTGCAGTGAGTCAGCTCCTTTATTGAAAGGGAGCTCAAGGAACTGTCAAGGAAGCCCCTTCATTAGGGATTTAGCATTCAGAGACATTAAGAGGCATTCAGGCTGGTGAAGTCATGAGAATTTTCAAACCATAAAGCTCTGATTTCTAATGAAATACAACAAGTCTTGTATCAACAACAAAACCCAAAATTCTTAGAAAGACCTTTACAAAGAAAATAAGGCAGTGTCATCAGTTCAAACGTTGTTAAAAACCTTAGCCGGTAGGGTCCACATAAGAGAAGAGAGAGTGTGCGTATTCATTTAATTTTTGGTTTTTATGTATTTAAACAATATTTATACAGAACACATATTTCCATGTTTTATTTTTACCAATGGTTTTAGTATTTTTATAGCATAGTGCCTATTTATATCCTAAAGGATAGTGTGAAACTTTAAATTATCAAACAGGCTTTTAGGTATGAATCCCAGTTTCAAGCATTAAACACCTAAGGGGAAAGTGGATTCATTTATAGGGGATTAGTTTCCAGCTTCCCGATCTACAGCTATCTTCCAGGAGCTTAGTAAATTCTCAGTCAAGGGTCACTGGTATGTAAAGAGATTTACTTCTTATACTCAGTGTAATAACAGAATCACAAATGAATTTTTAAAAAGTCAAATTCAAGCTTTCAAAACTGTCCCTATACCATTGGCCTAGTGAGCTCCCATGAGAATCACTAAAAAAGAGACCTCTCCCCTACAACTGAGAATAAACTGTCCTGTGAATCATATGGAAAGCCACAGGCTTTTTGAATCCACCTATAACATGAATAAACAGAGTCAATAAATGAATACCTCTATTTTCATGAAACGATCAAGAAACTTGTCAAATCTGCAAAACACCAGATGAGACTGGAAATCCCATGGTCTCAGCTCCTTATTTCCCACGAAATAACTTGCCAATCTTTTTCTATAGTTGAAAAAAGAATTTTTGAAAGTCTTTAAGATGTTAGCAGCCACCTGCACCTTTTCCAGTGAGTCTTCAATTTCTCCCTTCAAAAGGTCCTCACGTGAAAGGTAAGCTACTGCCTAGGATTTAATGAAAGGAAACAATGGTCAAAACATGTTTAACAGTTTCCTTTTTACTGTAACCATCTGTTTCAATGGATCATTTTTAAATGCCTATGACAAAAATAAGGCTAGCAATGCTTTGAAACAGAAACACAAATTCCAGAAATTCAGACGCTTGGGCTTTAAAGACATACTTGTGTAAGTTAGAATAATATACAGGAAGCTCTAGTATTTCTGGATTTTTACATTCTAGCAATGACTACATTTTTGCTAAGCCTCAAAGATATGACAATTGTGTAATCTGAATTTGCATGGTTATTCCCACCAGCAAATATTCTAGGCAATTATTTTTTCATATAAAGAAATACAAAACCAGCAGGAAAAATCTATCTGGACACGGATTTGTAAAATATAGTCACTTTACCTGGTAGTACAGGGTCACTGCAAAGATGAGAATGAGCTGATTAGATGGGTATATCACTGGAAATTCTTTCAGGTTAGCAAACTTCTTTTCTAGGGACTTAAGTAACATTATAGGACATACAATCTAGCTGAGATATGACACATGAATTAGTTTTGAATAGCAGGAAAGGAAAGGAGAGAAAGATAAAAAGAAAAGACAAGCAGATCTGTGTAGCGCTGGGCAGACCCTCTGGGCACCGTCATCCAACACTCCCAGTTCTTTTCTCTGTATTTGTTATGAACATTCAGAATTCCCCTCTTCAAGGACCTCAAGAACCTATAAATTCTGAAGGTTCTTTTGTATACTATTTCTTCCTGATGCATCTTAATCTCATGTAAATTATATGATTAAATTGTGTGCTTTTAATTTTGTAGTTGCTTAGAAAGTTGTTTAAGATCTCCATGGAGAATGCAATGAAAGCCATTGAGTTCATCATAGCAGACGGAAGGACTGCGTTTCTAAATGTAGATGTATGACCCTCCATCTCCTATCAATGGCAACACTTTTCCATACAATATAGACTCTGTGCCATGAATCTGTAATGTAATAAGAAAAACATTCATTTAGTGTCTGAAACCCCTACTGGTAAGAATCCTTCAAGTTCTAGCTGTAGATTCCCAGAGCATCCTCTTATTTCCCACTCAGGTTGGATAGAAAACTAGGCCAGGTGCAGTGGCTCACGCCTGTAATCCTAGCACTTTGGGAGGCCGAGGTGGAAGGATCGCTCAAAGTCAGGAGTTCGAAACCAGCCTGAGCAAGAACGAGACCCCGTCTCTACTAAAAACAGAAAGAAATTAGCTGGCCAACTAAAAATATATAGAAAAGAAATCAGCTGAGCATGGTGGCGCATGCCTGTAGTCCCAGCTACTTGGGAGGCTGAGACAGGAGGATTGCTTGAGTCCAGGACTGTGAGGTTGCTGTGAGCTAGGTTGATGCCATGGCACTCTAGCCCAGGCAACAAAGTGAGACTCTGTCTCAAAAAAAAAAAAACAAAACAAAAACAAACAGAAAGAAAGAAAATTAACCTCTACATGAAGGCTGCTACTATTTCACAAAGGACAGGGAAGAGAATCACCAGTAATACCTGAGCAGTGTGAGTTTTAAAATAGTTTACACTTTGGTAATGGTATATGATATTTTCCATATACATTTATCTATACAGTTTTATTTTTTTTTCCTGTTCGTTTGTTTTAGATACGGTCTTGCTTTGTCACCCAGGCTAGAGTGCAATGGCATCAGGATAGTTCACCAAAACCTCACACTCCTGGGCTCAAGTGATCCTCCTGCCTCAGCCTCCCAAGTAGCTGGGGCTATAGGTGTGGGTCACCACACTAGGCTAATTTTTCTATTTTTGTAGAAATGGGTCTCAATCTTGCTCAGTCTGGTCTACAGGTATTTTTAATAATAAATGTGTCCTGTAAGCAAGCTGAAAAATCCATGGAGACCACTCAATTGCCTTCTGTGTTTCAGTAGCCCCGTTACCTAATTACTCACATTTAAAATAATGTCCCCCACCCCCACCCCCGACAAACCATCCTTCTGTTCATCCCTGTGCTTCCTGGCTGGCCCTTGCATAGATGAGACAGTCACAGCCAATTAACTTTCTGTTCATAAAGCAAGACCTCCTAAGACACAGTTATAGTACTCAATGTCCTAGATGAGAAAAACCTGTCTATATTCTTGCACTGGACAGCAGAGCATGTGGGGAAAAGCTCCACAGGAGTCAGGGGACCTGGCTGGGACCCAGAGAGGGACCACTGACCACTGTGTGACATTAGCTACAGAGGAACTGTTGCCTTATCTGCAAAATGAGGGCAATGAATTAAACGAACCTTAAGATTCCTTTTAGCTCATAAGCTCTGAATTCTTTTCTGCCTCTACAGGCTCCCTCTGGACAGACCCAACCATACCAGCTCTGCTGTCTCAGACTTAATGGTATCAGCACAAACAAGCAACAGGCTACTAGATTTAGGATGAACTGGTCCCCTTTCAGAGGTCTTATAAACTAAAATACTGCTAATCCATTTATTTATCAATGAGTCAATCAATTATCAACTAACCAATTTACCAATGATATTATGTTAGTTTGATGCCTATCTCCCTGCTGCTTCTTCTCTATTCTTTTACACATGATTTTATGGATTCTTTTGCTCAATCCTGACACCTCTTCTCCAAGCTTGACTACTCAGACTTAAACTCTTCCTCACCTAAGATCTTATAGACGACAACATCCATCCAAATACCAAGCCATGGAATAGACAGAGGGGTGGGCCCAGAGCGTTCATGACTCACGAGGACCAGGGAGCAGAGTCAGGTCACCAGAGAAAAGAGGCAAGGCATTAAGACAAGACCCCATTACCAAAGCTTGTGTGTGCTATCATGTGAGGTGGCCAGATGATGCCTTTTATGTGTGTGGCCTAATTGATGATGTTAACGGTCACCGTCAGAGAACAAGTGAAGAAAAACACGTTCGCTTTTAAAGTAACAAAGTTTTCTAAGTATGACTGGGATGTCAGTCCTTGACGTAATGAAATGAACAAAGCAGATCAGAAACAGCAGCAAATGGTGAAGGCCATGGTCACCTGGACAGCACCTGATCCATCTAAAGGGACACCTGAAGCTCTTGTCATTGATTGTGCCAGTAGGGATGGCACAGCTAGCGTGACTAGGTCTGACTTTTCTGTGGAGGCTGGAATGCTGGAATTTAAATGAAACCTATCCAATTTAATTATTAGCAATAATTTTTTTGAGTTAAAAAAATTAAAAATATTGCATTGATCTATGGGCCAAATGTAGCTGATAGAATGCCAGCTTGTGAGTTCTAACATTAATACACAACATACAAAGGGTTCAAATTTTCACAAAAACATTAAGATAAATTCATGAAAGCAAAGGACATGGAGGCTGCAGGAAGAAACACGATTATAAAGAACACATATACTACTCAGCCATCAAAAGGAGTGAAATAATGTATTTTGCAGCAACTTGGGTGGAACTGGAGGCCACTATTCTAAGTGAAATAACCCAAGAACAAAAACCTGACTTCTGCATGTTCTCATTTACAAGTGGAAGCTAAGCAATGGGTGTGCATGGTCATACAGAGTGACTTAATAGACACTGGAGGCTCACAAGGTGTGAGATAAAAAATTACCTACTGAGTACAATGTACACTATTTAGGTGATGGGTACATTAAAATCCTAGACTTCTCTACTATGCAATTATCCATGTAGCAAAAAACCATTTGTACCCCCAAGTCTCTTTAAGTTAAAAAAAACTTTTAAAAAAAGAACATATCAAATGTGTAATCACACATATCACACAAAGCACAGATTACACAAAACAACCTGGGACCACTGTATACCTAATAAATGACCCCACATTTTTTTTAAAAAATGGTAATGCTCAAAGCCGGCAGATTATAGTAAAACTTTTTACACATTGATAATAGCAATGTAATTGATATAATCTTTTACAAAATAATTTGCAAATATTAAATATTGCTCAAAAGCCATGAAAAGATTGTACTGTTTGATCAACATTAGTAATTTATATTAAGCCAGTGCCCAAGTCAAGAAAAAGGATCTTTGTATAGTTTTTTTCTGAATATTATTTATAGTGAAGGAGGCTAGAAGAAACCTAAATATATAGCGATAACAAAATCATTGTTCAAGAAGCTAGTAAAAATACTGTATTATGATAAGATGCATAAATACATGTAAGCTTGTGGGAAAGGAAAAATCATAAATGCTGAATTTTAAGGTGCTAGAACTACAGGACTATTTCCATTGTTACAAATGTTGTGCAATAAGATTTACTAAAAATCATTTAATTGTTCACTTAAAATGGAGTAATGGCATGGAATGTAAATATACTTCAATAAATTTGTCAAAAAAAATAAAGTAGAAATAGAGATAAGCACAAAAAGAAAAAAAAAACACCCTGAAATCTTACATCTGAATAATTCTAACTATTGTCAACAACTTGAGATACAGCTTCCAGTGCCTTTCAATAATAGTGATAACAAAAAAAAGAATATTCCAGAATTATCATTAGCACACCATGTATTATGTTGTAATTAGAAATAAAAACTGTTATTTTAGAATATAGTATAATGGATAAGAACTCCATCACTTATTGGCTGAGTGAACTTAGGAGAGTTGCTTCTCTGGGCTTCAGCTCTTTTCATCATAAAATGAAGCTACTAATAGTACCTAAGTCATAGTGTTGCTATGAGGATTTTTGAATTTTTATAACAGGTTTATGAAAGTTCCTGGCAAAATAATAAATACTATACACTGTTTGTCAAATAAATATATAAAATAAATAAAATTGGCAAACAATTGGAGAGGAGGAAGAGTTTAGCTCTTCAGGGAAGCTAGCTAGGCAAGTTGGCTCTTTGCTGATTTTTTTAAATTCCTAAATCTTGGGGCAGATTTATTACAAAGTCTGGGACCTGCCACCTGGAGAATCAAGGAAATCAGGTCAATGAAACCTTTGAACAGAAGCCAGACTAAGGAACGAAAGCAGCTTCATTATTTTCCCAGGAGCTTGGCACACTCTGGCTGTTGACACAGGCGAGGGGCCAGGTTTACAGGCTTAAAGGCAAGCAGGACTTCTTATAAGCCATCTCCACCAGAGAATGGCCACCTCTGGGGTTTATCCATTAACAGGGCTCTGCAATGAAATAGTTTTAATTATTCTCAAGAAAATAGTCCCTGAAAAAGGGCTTGGGAGAAGTGATAGTTATGGTTGTTGACCCTGCAACAAGGATCATGGTGTTTTGCAGGGAGATCCAGGCCACTGGGCCCATGGCACTTGCCTGACAACAGAGCAAAACTGAGTTTGCACAACAGAGGAACAGAAACGCAGCAAAATCAGAGGAGATGATGATAAAATATAAAAAGAACCTAACCTATTGTTATCCCCTATCAATATCTGCAACTAGCTTGTAAGCCAATAGTTTGGGCAAAGGAACTAGGTTTTACAGAGCCTCTATTAAATATCAAGCACTAAACGAGACAGTTCACTTAGGTTCTCTCTTTTGATCCTCCCAATAGCCATGATATAGGCATTAACCCCATTGACAGATGTGGAAACTGAGGCTCCAAAAAGTAACTTAGCTTAAGTGGCTCAATTATTAACAAATTTGAATCCAGTTTAGTCTGAGTCCACAGCCCTTCCCACACACCACTCCATCTCTTCAGAAGCAGACAGAAAGCAAAAACAAACTTTAACAACTCAGCATCATACTCCAGAAACTCTAAATAGCACATCTGCAGTCCCATCCTCTAGCCTGGCTTTTCCTCCTAACTTCTCGGGAAAAATTGAGCAAATAACATCATCTTTCGGAAGTGGGCCCTCACCGGAACCTGACCGTGCTGGTACCCTGATCTCAGACTTCCAGCTTCTAGAATTATGAGAATATAAATATCTGTTGTTTAAGCTGCCCAGTCTATGGTATTTTGTAATGGCAGCCGGAGCAGACTAAGACACACTCCCAACTAAGAACCACTAGATTATATGGCATCTGAATATCTCTTTGCTCTCAAATTATATAATATTCTCTGGTACCGTGGACACAGAAGAATCACAGTTCACACAGAAAGGATAAGGAAACAGAGGTATTGTTTTTGTTTTTTTAAAAAAAAACATTTTACAAGTTGGGTAAACATAGAGGAAAAATTATAAAAGAGTTTCTTAAAGATGACAATGAATCAAAATTCTTTCAATACAATTCCCCTACTATTTTTTTAGAATTTTTTTTTTGCCAGATTCTCTTAATATACTTCACCTTTCCAAAAGACCTATCAGCCAGTGTTCCTATGAAAACAGAAGGGAAGTCTACAAAGAAGGTACTATGCAGATCTTTTATTGGAAGCTATTGTAAATGTCTTTGAGGAAATGTGGGATATCAAACAAACAAAATCCAGCAACAACTCGTCCTTTGATTGTATCTGACTTACTTCCTGAACTCCCTTGTCATTTAGGATTAAAAAGTCACCTGGCCTTTGTTACCATAAATGTCCTTTCTGGGGGAAAAAAAAAATAAAAGGGAAATGATGTTCTTACTGTATACTACAATTATTTATTCTTCACTAGTCTAATAAAACCCTCCTCATAGCAATGATTCTTACTGTTCCTATTTTATATGCTTCATACCTGGTCAATGAAGAGATTACAGAACTCTTTCAATAAAGCTATAACCCGAGCAGGGGTGTTATAAAACTTGGAATGACTCCAGATCAGACAGATGGTATGAAACAATGGGGCGATGAATACACGAGTCCGTGGAAATTCCGTCTCCTGGAGACGCTGAATGTGTCTCCTCAGAGGTCTCAGGTGCAGTTCCACGTCTTGGGCTTCGAGGAGAGCTGAAAAGAAAGATCCATCACTAATGCGACACGGTCCCCTCCATCTAAATTCACTTCACAAGTAGAAGGGGGAGAACTACGCAAAACAACACGGCTACACTTAAACGTTGTCATATTTCCTTTTATAAGATACAATCTACACATGAGCAGTTTGGAAGGTTTCACTGTCTCTGTAACTCAGCCATTCAGAAGAGCACGCAGGGGTCTACTTACTCACATAGCATAAATAAACTGACTGAAGACCCACCAGGAAAACACCCTTGGAGTCTAAAGAAATTTACTCAACCCCATGGAAACTATGGGAACAAAACATCTCTGCAACGTTGTTGTCACTCTATGGCTGGGATTACAAGCTTCACCACCAGAATGTTAATTCCTCCTAGGTACTCGGTACAAGCACGGTTGAATTATTTTTTTCATTGTATATATTTGTTGGGTATAAAATGTTGCATGTATGTAATGTGGAACGATTAAATCAGTCTGATTAACATATCCATCACCTCAAATACTTATTTTCTGTAGTGAGAACATTTGAAATTTACTCTTAGCAATTTTGAAAAATAAGATGTATTATTAACTATCGTCACCATACTGTGCAATAGGTCTCAAAAACCTTACTCCTCCTAACTGAAACTTTGTACCCTTTGAGCAACACCTTTCTGTTCCCCCACTTCCCAGCCTCTGGTAACCACCATTCTACTCTCTGCTTTTATGAGTTTGATTGCTTTAGATGCCACGCAACAAATGAGATCATGTGGCATTTGGCTTCCTGTGCCTTGCTTATTTTGCTTAGCACAATGTCCTCCATTACTGCAGATAGCAAAAATTTCCTTCTTTTTAAAGGCTGAATAGTATTCCATTGTGTATACACACCACATTTTCTTTATTCATTCATCCATCGATGGATACTTAGGTTGATTCCGTATCTTGGCTATCATGAACAGTGCTGCAGTGAACATAGGAATGCAGACATCTCTTGAACAACGGATTTCAAATCATTTGGATATATCCTAGAAGTGGGAATTCTGAATCACATGGTAATTCTGTTTTTATTTTTTGAGGAACCTCCAAACTGTCTTCCATAATGGCTATAATAATTTACATTTTCATCAAGAGTGTACAAGGGTTCCATTTACTCCACATCCTTGCCAACAGTTGTTATATCTTTTGTCTTTTTAATAGCCATTCTTACTCGTATGAAGTGGTATCTCATTGTGGTGCTAATTTGCATTTCCCTGAGAATGAATCATTTATTGCCTCATTCCAGTTTCCTATGAAAGTAAATCATGCAATTGGGAAAAATTCTATTATTAATAAAGATATAACTTAAAATCACTAAGTATGGAGATGAAATTATTTTGTAATTAGACAGGTGATGGTTACACAACACTGTGCTGTACTAAATGCCACTGAAATTATAAATACTTTAAAATGATTAATTTTGTCATGTGAATTTTACTTCAATTAAAAAAGTATTAAGCATGGTAAAAGGAATACTTTTTTTACAGTGATTTTAAAGGAATACTTTTTAAAAATGCTATAGATATGAAGAAAAATTAAATATTTAACTATAATTAATGACTGCTTAATCAAATCCAAGTTTTTTCCTTATTAAAACTGGTCCTTTTAATATATCCTAAACAAACCTCCATCAGAGTTCATTTCCTGAGCCTTAAAAATACCCTTGATTAACTGTAAATAGGTTGTATGTATGAAAGCAGAGAACAAAGTAAATTCTTATTTTCATATTATTCCAAAAGATTCATGTCAAAAAGAAAAAAAAAGAGAAAAGCAACCCCCTGCTGAATTTGTCACCAGGAGTGAGGACTGCATCTACTCACACTACTCTATTTGAGATGTAACCAATTAATCTGTCCACCTAAGAGTAAAGCCCTGAGAAGAAAGAGAGGGTTCAGGAACTATTTCCTTCTCCAGATGCACTAACATTTTGAAGTTTGTGGATTTTTATCAATGTTAATTTTAAAATTAAATAATTACATCTAATAGGTAAATAAGTATGCTTAAAATACGATCAGCATGTCTGGTGATTTCATGAGCCTCAAGGATGTCTTTAGGAAGAGCCTTCTACCTCTAACTGACTATGGGTTTGGGCTACTTGTTCTACTGAAAGGTGTTTTTTCCTGAATTGCCAGGCTGCATGATCATAAGGCTCTGAGGATCCCTGGGATTCATTCCTGAAGAAGCTGTGTCAACGGAAAACATTTATCAGCCGGGCACAGTGGCTTATATCTATAATCTTAGCACTCTGGTAGGCTGAGGCAGGAGGATTGCATGAGGTCAGGAGTTCAAGACCAGCCTAAGCAAAAGCAAGACCCCTGTCTCTATTAAAAATGGAAAAATTAGCCAGGCATCATGGCTTGCACCTGTAGTCCCAGCTACTTGGGAGGCTGAGGCAGGAGGATCGCTTGAGCCCAGGAGTTTGAGGTGGCAGTGAGCTACAATGATGCCACTGCGCTCTACCCAGGGTGACAGAGCAAGACTGTGCCTCAGAAAGAAAGAAAGAAAGAAAGAAAGAAAGAGAAAGAAAGAAAGAGAAAGAAAGAAAGAAAGAAAGAAAGAAAGAAAGAAAGAAAGAAAGAAAGAAAGAAGGAAAGAAAGAAGGAAAGAAAGAAAAAAAAAAGACAAAGAAAACATTTATCTTACACTAACACAGAAAAAAAGTACCAACAAGTTCTATTTATTGAGGGCATACCTACCAGGTGCCCAGTAACTTGTGTAGTGTTTATGATGCCCCTAATCCAGTGGTTCTCAACTAGGGGAGATCTTGCCCCCAGGGGACATTAGACAATGTCTGGAGACATTTCTGATGGTCACAATCAGGATGGAGCCAGTGGGTAGAGAACTGGCTGAACACGCTATAACGTGTAAGATGGTCCCATATAGCAAAGAATTATCTGGCCCCAAATGTGGATAGTGACAAGGCTGAGAAATATTAAACCCACACAGCAATTCTGCAAGGAAGGTGTTCACATGCCAGTTCGGCCAATGAAAAACCAGTGGCTTAGCAAATTTAAGATGCTCAGTAAGCAAAGTTGGGACAGGAATTCAGATTGGACAGAGCCACTAACCCAAACACTCTCCCCTTAGCTACGCCCTCTTTTCACACAGAATTCATAGAGAAAACCCTAAAGATGTAGCAAAACATTCTCAAAGTGAATTAATGTTAAATATTTTCTAACCTTCCAAATGTCACACAGGGAAAAAAAATCAAAAGAAATGTTTTTAATGTTCGAAATGAGTGAAAAAAGCTATTTGTCTGTATTACATCTAATTTTATTATTTAAAACTTCAGTATCCTGCATATCCATATCTGCTTAAGCATACACAAAGAAACATAAACAGAAATCCAAGAAACTGGGGAGGTTGTTATTTTGGGGCAGACCTGAAACTAGATAGAAAGAAGACAAGGATGAGGAAGAGACTTTTAGCTGGAGACCTTTTCATAACTTGTAGTTTTGATCAACAGGCATTCATTACCTATTTGAAATCCAAACAAACCCTCTGCTCTGTATGTTTAATCTTCACCAAAACTTCCATGGCGACTTTGAGTGCTTGTCAGCTAAATAAGGGGTAGATATCAAGCACACTGAGAGAGCTGAACTGGTGAATAACTAATCATAGCCCAGCCTGGTGATTAGAAAATCTCTGTCCAGGGTTTTCACTTACCCTCTGCTCAATACAAAGCGCCTTCCCCCTCCACACACACATTCTAATTAAAACTGGAGCCGCTTGGGCAGGCACCTCCTAGATACCAGACACACTAAAAGCAGTTCAGTAACGCTGGAGAATAAAGTACAAAGGGCGAGATGAATTTATCATTAGAAGAGCCAAAGGCAATCGCTTCATGAACACGCTCGTGGTGGCAGGGTGGATGTCCAGGGTGAGCAGGCAGGGGCCAGATCACAAGCAGATCGTGACACTGACTTCAGAAAGAAGGGAGAAACAACGGTCTTACCATGTTCCACAGCCAGGAAGATGTCCTTCAAAGTAGGAAAATAGCTGCTCTTTTTAGCTTTCAAGATCTTAACCATTTTGAGGACAATAGGAGCCTGAAGCTAAATTAAAAGAAAAAAACCCATTTAACATAAAATTACTAAATACATGCATTCTGTGACAAAATATTTAAATTATATTCCACTCACACACACAAAGGTATATCTGGTATTTAACACTCAAAGGTGTATCTGGATTCAAGTTGAAAATAACTTTAAAAATACATTCTTCCCCGTTAGGCTTCTATTTTATTTTGCATTTAGGGTTTTTAATTTGGGATTTTTTAAAAAGTCAATTTACATTTTATTATATGTGTAAAATATTTATTTTTTTCATATAAACTTTCTCGATCTGTTTCAGAAAATCTCCAAGAGACACGTGAATGAATATCTTGGTTTTTAGAACATTAATTTGTGTGGCAAGCAGAGGAACCAAAAGTTAGCTTTTCCGTAGCTGTTTCTCTCCACTAAGCAAGACTCTACTCCTTTTTGAACCAATTAAATTGACTGAAGATTGTAAGATTTAATCTAATGTTTCCCTGGGGAACCACTCCTTTACAAGGGAAGTAAAGATCTCAGATGCTGTCAAAATATTCCCATAAAGGCAATGTAACTTTTGATCCTCATTAAATTCAAAAGTGCGTACCACATATGCAGCACTTTGGAGTGAGAAAAAAGAGCAGACTATTAAGTCATACAAAGACAGTGTGTTAAACCTTTAAAATTATTGAAAATCACTGCTGGAGAGACTTAATTCCATAAGTGACTTCACTAATTCAATTTACGAACATTTTCTAGAGCTATCTACTTACTTGATCATACGTGCATGACAGATTCTCTTTCCTCATCGTCCAGAAATCTAGCTCAGTTTGTGGAGTCAAGTGAAAATCATTCAGCAAAGGCCGTACTGAATCTTTTTCTACAATTTCTTGGATTTGATGTGACCATTTAATAACCACAGATTCAATTGCATGGAGTATTAGCCTTTCATTTGACTGTGGCCTACAAACATTTAAGTGATTAATAAAATAACTCAAAGATAAATCATTTTCTCCAAATAAAGATTTTGATTTTGATAACTATTTTATGCATCTATAAGTTAATTTTCTAAATATAAATTCTTCGAAATCCATTATGTTTATGGTCTTTGAATTGTGACATTACGTTAGTCTCTCATTGATGTGTGTCTAACATTAAAAAGCATTGTTAAAGAACTGTCATCCTCTCAAAAACCATTTTACTAAAGGAATACTGTTGTTGACGCCTTGGCAATTGTTATAGTTTGCCTTTTGTGCGGTTGAATTTTTAAAAGTTGGAAATAATATACATGGTGCTTCTGCATTTATTTTTAAAATACAATGTAGTTATAATTTTCTATTTGCTAACAGTTTGCTAGAGGTTTTATATTAAATAGGTATTGCTCTTCATTTTAATATCTTGTATACATCATATTGTTTACGTACATGGTCTCCGAATAATTCCGATCCAGGTCAATCTTTGCTGCAATAGTGGGAATTGGGAGAAGAGTTCTTCTAGACATTTTGCCCCTAAAAATATGCATCTTATTTTTCACAACTTCTATATGACAGTCCATATCTTGTGAAGTAAAACAGGACCAGGATGTATGGTTGTTCTTATTAGAAAGAACTGGCACTAAAATCTAGAGAAAGAGAAACATTTTTAAAAGCAGTTTAATGAATTCAAAGACAATGTGTTCCTTTAAAGATTTTCTTGTCATATAAAACCAGCAATGAAACCACTTGATTTCATAAATATCCTCCAATGATACCAAATCTACAAAGAGAGGACGCAGTGACCCATTTAAACTTAATCAATTAGACATAAACTCTGTCAACGAGGAAATACTATACTGCCTGTGCACTCATTTGCCCATTTATCAAACACTTGTGGAGGTTTTCAGTAACTCAAACACTGTACGAAATAAGCAAAGTCATGTCAAGTAAACTGCTTTCTTAATGCAAACCAAGTACCTGGCAGGTATATTAATGAAAAAAATCTTTTTGACAATTCATAATAGCAAAGACGTGGGATCAACCTAAGTGCCCATCAATTCATGAGTGGATAAGAAAATGTAGTATACATACACCATGGAGTGCTACTCAGCCATAAAAAGGAATGAAATAATGTCTTTTGCAGCAACGTGGATGGACCCGGAGACTGTTATCCCAAGTGAAGTATCTCAGGAATGGAAAACTAAATACCACATATGCTCTCTAATAATTAGGAGCTAATGGATGGGCACAAAGAGATGTAAAGGTCAACGGAAACCAAGAAGGCGGGAAGGGGAGAAGGAGAGGGATAAAAACCTACCTCTTGGGTACAGTGAACACTGTTCAGGTAATGGGCATGCTAAAAGCCCCAACTTAAGCATTACAAAAGGTATCCATGTAACAAAAACTTTTGTATCCCCTTCATATTTTGAAATTTAAAAAAAATCGTTTTGAATCATATGGAAGCTAAAAGTAAATTAATCTTCTCAAGCTCTGGGTGGCATCCCAGTGTATTAAAGTTTGGATAGTCAGAACAATGTTTATTCAACCATATGGGCTTTTTTTTCCAGAGCTCCTTCTACCATTAAATGAGGAACATCAATGAAACCAAGTGAAAACCCTTAAAAAGTATATTTTGTATTCCCAGAGCCTAGGTTATGTAATGAATAAGAGCATGCTGAGTTAATGAAGTTGGTCTCTTCTTGCTTTCCCACTCCTATCCAATATCTATTCATTTTAAACATTTTCATTTTTCTGATATAATCTGTCCAATTTATGAGCATTATACTATTAAATTTGAATTACCCAAAAATGCTCAGAAAAGAGTTATTCCACCTTTCTAAGGTTTACTTTGACAATACAATCTTCTAGTTAACTAAAAACAAACTGAAAATTCACGTTTGTTTTTGAATGGTATTGAAATAAATCTTTCCAAATGGTATTATTATCTTCCACTTAGCACCCACTACATGTCAACCTAGAAATATGGAGAATAAGAAATGGTGCCTGCCCTCAATAAGCCTAGTAGATGAGGTCCCAGAAATTATGACCCTCAATATAAGAACTGCCATAATTACAGGTATGTTCAGGATGACTATGAAAATATGAGAGAGATACCTGCCTCTGGGAGGGCATGGCATTGCCAGATAAGTTTTTACTTACTTTGAATCTTTAAGATGAAAGAACAGGGCAAGACAGGTGCTACGATCTAAATGTTTATATCCTCTCAAAATTCATATGTTGAAATCCTAACCCCCAAGGCGAGGGTATTAGGATGTCAAGTATTTGGGAGGTGATTAGGTCATATGGGCAGAGCCCTCATGAATCAGATTAGTGTCCTTATAAAATAAGCCCAAGGGAGCTTGTTCACCCCTTATACCAAGTGAGGACACAGCTAGAAGACACTATCTATAAACCAGGAAGGCTTCACCAGACACCTGAACCTACTAGTGCCTTGATCTTGGACTTCCAGCCTTCAGAACTCTGGGGCTGTTTATAAGACACCCAGTCTATGTTTTTTTTGGTTATAGAAGCCCAAACAAAGTAAGATGGCAAGCATTCCAGAAAATGTAATACTGATAAAAGAAATCATGGGGCTCAGGCAGTACGGTGCATACAGGAAAGCGCCAGCTTGGCTGCCTGGATCCAGAGCCAGCACTCCTAAGGAGAATGGCAACCACCGGGCTTCGAGGAAGGCTGGGTGGTTCATGCACCACTTTGGAAACCAGGCAGAAGAATTCAGGCTTGTTGGGCTGAACATGCACTGACCCACTGGGCAATTGCTTTCTAGATTGAAATCCCTATACTATCAACAGCTTTTTCTAAAAGTCAGGCACAAAGAAAATTGCAGTTATTCATCGATTCTAATTTGCAGGATACTGTTTCAGGCTTTCACTCTATTTACTATTCCATGGTGAGGCCAACTTATTAAAAAAAACTTAATGTTTGCATCACAAGCTACAGGTAAAACTGCTAATAATATGCAATTCTGAGCCAAATGCTTTGGTAGACAAAGCAAACAGCTGAAGTATTTCTAAACATATAATTTAAAACAAAAAGATCTGGGATATGCTTGCTAATCACAATAAATTTTATCAAACTATATACAAATTCAATTAATTTGAGGTTTTGTCTTTAGTTGGGAATTTTGTCTTGTTTTCATGACTTAAGAAAAATGCCAAACTTTTTCTGTGAACCAAAATAATTTGGACCTGTTTGCTATGTTGATACAAAACTGCAGATAAAAGAGCTATTGTGTCTTTGCTGTGGCACTCTTTACTTGCCTTCTTTCTTTTTATCCTTTTTTAAACTGGGCAGTTTCTCTTGACAATAGTTCTTAAATCACTAGACATAATTATCTAGAAAATACTTTCAAAATACAGAAGCCTGAGCCCCTCTAGACTTTTGAAATTGAAATGTCCAAGGACGGGGCCCAGACACTAAGATGCAAATGATACTTCCATTTTGGCTTGGTAAGCATTCACAATTACTGTTTCTTTTGAAATTTGGGCCAATATAATATGTAAATAAAGAAATAACCCCATGACATTTTAAATACTTCGGTAAGTACAACTATGTAATACAATATAGTCACAAATAATAAGGTATGGAAACACACGATAATGTTGACGGGTGAGCAAACCTTTCTCAGAATGTTACACAGATCCTGGCACTGAGATAAGTTCAGGGAAAGCTTAGAGAAATGTGAAAAAGTTTTGTACCTTATCTTGCCAGATACAGATGGCAGAGCAAGAATTCCAATCAGAGTGTAGCCTTGCCCTTCCAAGCCCCAGCTGATGGCAGTCTAGATTTGAATAATGACCAAAAGTCTTCAGATTCAGTTCAAGAAAAATTTCCTGCACACCTGCTCCATCCCAACAACTGTTCCAGTTACTGACAACAGAAAACCCTGTTCCTAGCATCTCCCTGAAATCAGCTAAAACCAAGCGAGGGGAGCAAAACCTAGGCAGGGTACTGAAATTGGGGGTGAGAGACTTTGGCTAGCCCAAAGACACCAAGAAAATACGTCCTTGTTTTTCATTCTTGTGATACTTCACCTAGTAGAATGGGCTTCAGCTGTATCCAAGACAATAAAGAGGTACTGGATCACCATTGTTTTTTGTGGCCGAGTAGAACTGGTATTAACTGATCAACACTTATGTGCACATATAGTAGTAGTAACATTCATCAGTATTGGGCAGGTAGGAGGGGGGAAGGGATGGGTATATTCACACCTAATGGGTTTGGTGTGCACTGTCTGGGGGATGGACATGCTTGAAGCTCTGTCTCAGGTGGGGCAAAGGCAATGTATGTAACCTAAACATTTGTACCCCTGCAACATGCTGAAATAAAAATAAAAGCAAATACTTCCTTTCAAGAAGACAGTGAAAGAGATTCACAAAGTAGAAGACGTATGATAAAGGGGTATTGGTATAAGTCACTAGTAATAAATATATTAGCAATTTTCCTCCCTTAAATATTGGCCTTAGCAGGGCTGTACTGATTACAGAGATCTGATTTAGCAATTGGAATTTAGAAATTGATTTGTAGACAGATATTTAACCCAGCAGTTCCCAAAGATTAGTGTACATTAGAATCACCTGTGAATCTTAAACAACTGCTGCCTGATGTTCTGAATTAAGCGGTATGAGGTGTAACCTGGGTATTGGTAAGTTAGCAAGTTCCCCCAGCTCATTCTTATGGTTAGCAAAGATTGAGAACAGCTGCTCTAGTTCTATGGACCCTGGTCATTAGGTATATATCAAAGCTGGTCCATGAACAAACAGCAGATTGCAGAACCTTGGGCTCCATCCTAGACTGATTGGATAAACCATTCTGCCTTAGCAAAATCCCCAGGTGGTTCCCATGCACATTAAAGTGTCAGTAACATTTGCTTAGAGCACATTTCTCTGATTTTTTTCCCCCAATTTCAGGCACCTTACACTCATCCCTAATTTAAGAGGCAAAAAAGAAATTTTAAGACAATTGTCTGTAACACTCTGTCTCCATCACCTTTTTCCATTATCTGTCATGAATGAAACTTAGTTTTTAACTGTTAATTTCTAACCAGAATCTGAAAAACTGATTATCTCCATTTCCAAAGTATAAGTTTGTCTCTACTCTGAACGTGACATGTAAAACTTACTGCTAAGTATAAAAGCCTATTCAAATCAAGTTGCTTTTCACTTACTTCCATTATTTTGGGAGGAATGGAGGGAAGAAGGGAGGTATCATCTGCCAAATTACCACCTGTTGAATATTAGCATCAGTAAGTACCAGCTTATTTCAGGAACAGCCTAAAAGCTATCACTCCCCACTTGGCTAAAGGAACTACTGGCCTCTACATTTTCTTTTTTGAATTGCCAGGGTTGTCCCAAATAATTCCAAATGTCATGGAGATAAATGAAAGATTCAAATATTAAATATAGACTAGTACCTCATCTAGAAAAACAGATACATGTCCAAGAGATGATGCAGGTAACTCTCCAAATAAAACCATTTGAGAGAAATCATTTACTCCAGTGTTTTCAGTAATCTTCTTGGCAATATAAACAAGTTTACGTTTTGCATCTCTTGGAATCTGAAACAAGAGAAAGATAATTAGTTCCAGTTCACTATGTAGTTTCTTTGTTAACAAGCAGGATTTACTGTATCCAACTTGTAGCTAGATTGCTAGCAGAAGAAACAAAACTTGGCATCTTGCCTACCTTTACAAATAAGGTCCTTCTGCTCTTCCCCATTATGCAGAAGTGTATACAGTTTTCTTTGTTCTTTCATAATGTTAATTTCACACCATTACTGGTGTGGAAATGTCACATAAAATATATACCATAAAATCTCATAATTAAAAAATGAGGAGCACAAAGGGATGCTTCAATCAATCCTTTTTTTTAGAGACAAGGTCTCACTCCACCACCCAGGCCAGAGTGCAGTGGCACAATCATAGCTCACTGCAGTGTTGAACCCAGGGCTCAAACAAAGCAATCCTCCTGCTTTAGCCTCCCGAGTAGCTAGGACTACAGGTGTGCACCACCACACCTGGCTACATTTTTGCTGTTGTTGTTGGTAGAGATGGGGTCTCGCTATGGGTGCCCAGGCTTGTCTCAAACTCCTGGACTCAAGCACAATCCTCCCACCTGGGCATTTCAAAATGCTGGGATTATAGACATGAGTCACTGAGCCCAGACCAATGTTTCACTCTTCATAGGTTATTCTTTCTTATCTTCTCTTGTTTGGAAATAAACCAAACTGAGATACAGATAAGGCATAAGAGGTTAATTTGTATTTCTATCAAAGAATAGAAGTGTTTAACCAAAACATTCTAACATGTCTGCAACTCCTGAGTCATTCCTTTAGATATTATAATGACCATTTAACTTAGGTGATACTGTAAGTGTTCTATTGCCTTGTCTATTAACAAGCTTCTTTAAAAACAAATTATGATCAGGAGAGTACTAAAACAAAAAATTTCAAAATTCACAATACCGCAAGGTAACCTTCCTGTGATTCTGTTCCTTCTCTGGGATCCTATTTCCCAGCTATTACAATGACCACGTCCAGCGATGATATCACTTTACAACAATAAACGGAGGCACTGCACTACCTAAAGAATCCTTCTCCAAACTCTTCACACTTGAAAAGTTCCAAGTAAAAAATGCTGTACTTGCAGGTGACAAGTTAACCTTCTCATGGACAAGCAACCTAAATTTGGGGGGAAAAAAGAGGGAGAAAGGAAAGACAGACCCGCTCCCCCAAGTGGGTGAGAAACATCACGTGTGCACAGACTGCCTGGGCACTCCTTTTGAAGCACTCAGGAATTTTCCCTGGGATGAAAGGGTGTTCACAGGTAGTCAGACTGAATACACGACAAGTTACACGGGCTCTGTCAAACAGCACGTTTTTTAAAGGCTATTACTCCAGAGTGACCCAAGAGAGACTGAAACGGGTTACTTGGCACAGAAAACTCACCTTGCTCCTAACACCCAGGCAGCTGAAAGAATGGTTGGTTTTCCTGCGTTACTCGGGCGGGATCAGCATGAACTGGGGACTCTTGATCAGAGCCAACGGGGCGGACCTAGAAAACTAACGCACAGCCGCCAGCTGCTGCAGAGCCGGCGCACCTGGGGGAGGAGGCCGGCTGACTCCAGTTAGGGACTTCAAGGCAAGTTGTTGAACGCGCCCGAGTGAGTGTCCCCGGGGGAACCCCAAGAGGCCAGGCTGGACTGTCCCCGCCTAGACAGGCGGCGTGGCAGGTCCCTCCGATTGTCGTCTCTTACCTCCCGAGTGGCCTCAAGCTGCCCCGCGGCGGCAACGCCGAACACTAGGTAGGCGGGGTTGGTGCTTTCCAGAAACTCCCCCAGAACCTGCCGGTTGTCTTCGCTCTCCAAATACTGGCTCCACTTCTCCTCCGGGAACCCCAGCATCTGCTCCAGGCGGCCGCCGAGGAAGCGCACCCGCGCGTCTTGGCCGAAACTCCAGGCTCTCCTGGCCGCCGCCTCTGCCTCCTCCTCCTCGTCGTCCCTCTCCTCGCGCTCCACAGTGCCCGCCGCCTCCAGGCCGGCTCCCGGGCTTCGGCAAAGGGTCTGGGCTTCCCGGAAGCCTCGCGCCTCCAGGGCTGCCACCGGGGCTGCCATTGGGCACGTCCAAGGAGACGCGGGACCGGCCGGCTCCTCGCGCGTCCCCTGAGCCAGCCCAGAGAGGGCGAGGACACTCTTCCGCCACCCCCGGAGGCGCCCACCCTCCTCCGCGATTACTTCGAGCGCTGACCCCCGTCCCCCACCTGCTGCTACAGGGCGACCGCGCCACTGCGCGCAGTGAAAGCCCCGCGGGCCAAGGCGACGGCCTGGGACACGCAGCGCGTCCCGTTTCCAGGGGGACGATGTCCCCGCCCCGGCCCGCTGGGGGCGGAGTGAGCGCACCGCGCCGCCGCCAGGTAGAGGCCAGGGCCCAGGCTTTTGGGCGTTGGGTCCCAGACCCAGCCAGGGAGAGGCGTGCCATAGGCTGGCCCAGCCCCCGGTGGGCTGACTCCACTGCCCTCTGGCTCCTTCGCCTGCTGGATCTCTTCGTGGGGCTTCCAGTGAGTACCCAGTACTGGCTAACTGCTCTGGACCAAGCAGTACTGTCTTGTGCTGAGCTCGCTGCTAAACCCTTTATCCTGAGCAGTTCATGTATTCCCTAGAAAGCCAGGGCTCTGACAGGTCAGTCTTCATTTTATGGGCAAGGGACTAAGTCACAAAGTGGTTAAGTATCGAAGAAATGGTGGAACCGGGATTCAGGTCCAAA
The DNA here is from genome assembly GCA_963574885.1 of Lepilemur ruficaudatus. NCBI lineage: Eukaryota > Metazoa > Chordata > Mammalia > Primates > Lepilemuridae > Lepilemur > Lepilemur ruficaudatus. Next base: position 48,659 of record CAUYRT010013593.1, read on the forward strand.
GTTGAGGGCTTGTATTCGCTTTGCCCGAGGTTGTCCAAATATTACCCGAAAAGAGCCAGCCCTGCAGTTCAACTTTCCCAGTTGTGGAAATCCAGAAGGTCTACAAATTCGGAGTCCTGATGCCCATCCTCAGCTGACACTGGAATATTATTAAATAACATGTGCAATAAGAGAACGCATAGAGTTCTTGGGAAACTCCAAAGTGTTCAGAAAACCTGTAAAATTATCATTCAATTCAAGAATAAAAAAGTCAAAGGAGAAAAGTTTCTGATTGAAAACAGTCTTTATAATAGTGGAATGGGATTTCACTGTGGTCTATTAGTGGCTCTATTGTTGAGACTATTATGGAAATTCTGGTTGCTGAAGCAGCCAGAATTAAATAGTTCACAAACTTAACTTTTTATAGTCCTTCTCATTTGTTAATTGTTCATTTCTAATCAAAGACTTCAAATCCCACCCCTTCTGTAGGGGCTACTCAAGGAATGTTGCCCCTGTCAGTAATCCATATAGCACCTGATTGCTGATAAATATTAATAGATGTCCCCAGCAAGACTTGATGCTTCAACAATTTTTCTTCTCAGGATATTAATTGTCTCTGAAAACCATCTATAAGCTTTCTAGTTGTATGATCAGAATCTTGAATTAGCACAGGCTCTGGGAAAGCCTTTATAATTAATTTCAAGGCCGTCAAGTCTGCTTTGTATGGTTCATGATAATCTTCGGGGCGCCCAGTTGTTAATGGAGAAGCCCAGCAATCAGGAGTTGCTACCCTCTCCTGTCACCCTTATGTTCCAGTTTTGAATCCCCATACCCCAGAAAAACAGGAATTCTGTAAATAATAGTTAAATTGAAACTGAGTAACCACTTTCAAATCCAGCAGGAAAAAAGAAATTTTAAATAGTGTTATTATTAAAGCACAGTTTTCAAAATGTTAAATATGTAACTCAAAATAGAGAATGAAGATATGTCAAAGATTTGTTCAACTCGTTAATGAGGGGACCAATAAAATGGTTACCTTAGTTCCAAGGTCAGTTAGAGAAAAAGATTTATAGGCATTGGTGAAAGACTGTGGGAATCAGATTGCTAGGCTACATAAATACTCATTAACGTCAGACAGGGCAATAGGATCCTTTGTGTTTTTTTTTTAAGAATAATTTATGCAGAAATAACTTACATCTATAATGAACACAAATCTATAATAATATAACTTCATGGAGTTTGAGTCTTTAATAAAGCGTAGGTAATGAGTCCAAAAAAGGTACTTTTTTCTAAATAATCCTTTGGTGGGCCAGTTATGTTCCAATATGACAGTGAAAGGACTTGTTATCTTTTCTCACCTTATTCCCAAGTTTTGAGTATTTTTCTCAATAATAATAGCTAGTGTTTATCAAGTACCAACCATGTGCCATATACTGCACTGTGTCCCTTTAAATGATCAGCAAATATTTACTGAATGCCTCCTAAGTGCCAAACACTGTTCTAGGTGTTGGAGAACACAACAGAAAATGAAACAAATTATGTTCCTTCCCTCCTGTTGCTGATACAACCTATACCGGCTAGACTGGAGCTATACCAACTGGGTTTCCATTCCATTTCTATTTTCTAGTTGCCTCAGTTCATTCATCTGAAAAAGGAAAAACAAGGTGGTAGATTAGATTATTGCTCAGTAAATATCCCCCCCTCCTGGCTTCATAAGAAGAATATTCTTATAGCTTTCCATCCTGTTGAAGTATGGTTGGCCATGTGACTTGCTTTAATCAATGGGATGTTGGCAGATGGTAGAGGCTTGAAATGTCTTTGCATGGTGAGGCTGACCCTCTTGTGCCTCTGCCATCATCATGAGAAGGACTCCTCAGCTAGCTTGCTAGTGCAAGGAACCAACCTGGACCCAATTTGTAGTAGCTCAGAGGCAAGTCCAGTTAAGCCTAGTCTTGCTCAGTTTCCCTTCAGTCAGGCCACAGATACATGAACAAAAATAAATGATTATCATTTTAACCTATATAGTTGTGGTGAGGTCTGTTACACAGTGATACTATGACAGTAGTAGATGATATACCATATCATAGGATTGTTGTGAGAAGTAATTCAGTTTAAATTATTTCTTTTTCTTTTTTTTAACCCTCGCCCCCAATCCAGTTTATATAAAAAGCATAAATGCTTAGGCCAGTGCCTGGCACTAGGATCTGGTTTTGTTTTGAGACAGAGTCTCACTCAGTTGCCTGGGCTAGAGTGAGTGCCGTGGCGTCAGCCTAGCTCAAGCAACCTCAAACTCCTGGGCTCAAGCGATCCTCCTGCCTCAGCCTCCAGAGTAGCTGGGACTACAGGCATGCACCACCATGCCCAGCTAATATTTTCTATATATTTAGTTGGCCAATTAATTTCTTTCTATTTTTAGTAGAGATGGAGTCTCACTCTTGCTCAGGCTGGTTTCAAACTCCTGACCTTGAGCAATCTGCCTGCCTCGGCCTCCCAGAGTGCTAGGATTACAGGTGTGAGCAACCATGCCCAGCCCAGGATCTGGTTTTATGGAAGATGATTTTTCCATGGACAGTGTGGGGGAGGATGGTTTTGGAATGATTCAAGTGCATTACATTTATTGTGCAGTCAAACCTCTCTGCTAATGATAATCTGTATTTGCAGCTGCTCCCCAGCCCTAGCATCACCGCCTCAGCTCCACCTCAGATCATCAGGCATCAGATTCTCATAAGGAGCCGCAACCTAGATCCCTCATAGGGTTTGTACTCCTATGAGAATCTAATGCTGCTGCTGATGTGACAGGAGGCGGAGCTCAGGCTGATGCGGGTGATGGGGAATGGCTGTAAATACAGATGAAGCTTCACTCGCTAGTCTGCCAGTAATGGTCTGAGACCTGGGGGTTGGGGACCACAGTTATAAAGGATTTATTTTCCTTCCTCCTGGAGGAAACATGAGAAACTAAAATTATGTCAGATGATGATAAGTTCTATGGAGAAAAGCAAAGAGGGAAAAAGGATTGGGTGTGGGGAGGATGTTAATCAGCATCAGTGTTCAAGGAAGAACTCACTTTTGAGCAAAAATCTAAGTGAGAAAGTGAGCCATGGATTCTGGAAGAATAATGTTCCAGGCAGAGGGAAAAGCAATTAGACCCACAAGAGAGGATGCTTGGTTTTTGGAGAAATAACAAAAAGGCCAGGAAGAGGGAGAATAGTAGATGAGCACAAAGAGGAAACATGGGACAAAATCACATAGGGCTATGGTAATGGCTGGCATTTTCTTAAGACAATGTAGCAGAAACTGCTAACTGTCCCCACTGTCCACCCACACTTTCTGCCTTTTGGTACTAGAACACACACCCCTATTCCAAGTTTTAATGGGACTCACAGTCACCCACACTGGAAATTTCATTTCCTAGTTTCCCTGTAACTAATGTAAGGTGCAGGTAAATGAGAAATAGAGTGTGTGTGTCACGTTCTTAGAAAGAATTTGCCCTCTCTCCATTTCTTCTTGTCTTTCCTACCTGCTGGCTAGTATATGAAAGTGGAATGCTGAGCCACGTGCAATCACACAAATGACTCTTAAACATGTGAAAAGATGCTCAACCTCCTTCACAAAAGAAAAATACAAATTCAAACTAGAGTACAATATGTTTTCTTTTACTTATTAGCTTTAAGACTGACATCACATTCTTGGCATGGCTGGGGAAACAGGTACTCATATATCATTTATTGGAATTCAAAATGATATAACCCCATAGAATTTGTCAATTTCTAGAAAAATTCCTATTCTATTGCCTTTTGATCCAGCAATCTTTCTTCTAGGAATCCATACACAAGGCCAGTCATTACAGCCCAATTATAAGAGCAAAAGACTGGAAACAAGCCAAATGTCCAGCAACAGGAGGCTAGTTCGATAAACTATATAACATCCAAACAGTGGAGTAATATGCAACTATAAAAAAAATGAGGAATAGCTCTATATTCCTTAGTGAAATAGTTTCCAAGACATAATTTTCACATGGGAGAAGGTGAAGAAAAACAGGGATAGAAACTGTACTTCTAAGGAATATATATCATTTTCTATATCTAAACTAGGAACCATGTAAATATTTTTACATAATCAAGTAATTAAAATAAAATCTCCAAAAATCAAAAGCAAAATGAAACAAATGAACTCATCTGCATACTGAATTTGTAGCATAACCATACAGAGAGGAATGATTTCAAGTGACTTTATGACTTTAAAGCAATAATTTAGACAGTATATCCCTAATGAGATATAGCCTAAGGACAAAAAGAACTGCACAAAGTAACATAAACATGATATTTAAAATAGTTTTCAGTAATTATGTTGTTAGTGATAGTGTTGGTAGTGTTATTAGAAAACTACCTGTGTGTTGTGAGAATAAAACTGTCATACAGCTTCATGAAACCTGGTCAGTCAATTACAGCGGATGTCTGTGGCAATCAATTGGATGAAATGATGAGGATGCTTGTGATTAAGCAGCTGAGATTGGTCAATAGAGAGAGGCCAATCCTCTTGCAAGACAAGGCTCAGCCACATGTGGCACAAAGAACACTGTTCAAGTTACAGAGGCTGGACTTGGAAACTCTCTGTCATCCACCGTAATCATCAGACCTTGCACCAACTACCGCTTCTTCCAGGCTTTGAACCACTTCTTGCAAGGAAAAATATTCCATTTTCAACAAGCTGTGGAAAATGCCTTTCACAATTTCAAATTCACTCATTTTCCAGGCTTCTTCATTGCTAGAATAAACAAACTACTATTAAGATAGCAAAATTGAGTGGATAGTTTAGGCCCATACATTGATTGTACTGCTTTGTGTTTGACACATAATAAACTTTTGATTCAAAATCGGACATTTCGTATTTAATGACCTAAATAAAACTACCATATGATCCAGCAATCTCACTACTGGGTATTTATCCAAAGGAAAAGAAACCAGTGTATCAAGGAGATACCTACATTCCCATGTTTACTGCAGCACTATTCACAATAGCTAAGACATAGAATCAATCTAAGTGTCCATCAACAGACAAGTAGATAAAGTGAATGTGGTCTATATACACAATGGAATACTATCCAGTCATTAAAATGAATGAAATCCTGTCATTTGTAGCAATATGGATGGAATTAGAGGCCATTATGTTAAGTAAAGTAAGCCAGACACAGAAAGACAAATATTACATGTTTTCATTCATACGAGGGGGTTAAAAAAGTTGATCTTATAAAGATAAGGAGTAGAATGACAGACACTAGAGGCTAGAAAGGGTGGGTTGGTGGGGGGGTGATAAAGAGAGGTAGTTAACTAGTACAAATATACAGTTAGATAAAAGGCATAAGTTCTATTGTTCAACTGCAGAGTAGTGTGACTATAGGTAACAAGTATATTGTATATTTCAAAGTAGCTAAAAGAGAGGACTTGAATTGTTCCCAACATGTAGAAACGATAAATACTCAAAGTGATGGATCCCTCAAATACCTTCACTTGATCATTACACATTCTATGCATGTAACAAAATATCACATGTACCCCACAAATATGTAAAATATTACATATCAATTTAAAAAATGAAACAAATTTTGACAATACTTGCAGAAACTGTTGTAGAAGCCTTTGAGGAGGCTGTGGATGAGCACTTAAAGGAAAGTGAGGAAAATCTTATTGGAAAATGAAGGGAATGGAAGAGAAATCCTGGTTATGTAGCAGCAAAGTATTTAGCAGCACTGTTACTTGCAGTAATGTAGAAAGCAGAGAATATGCCTAATGAATGGGTGATTTAGCTAAGAGGACTTCCAGGGAGAATGTGAAAAGTGCTCCTTGGTTTCTTTTCCCCACTTACAGTACAATGTAAAAGGAGAGAGACAGGCTAAATGAAGGACTATAAAATAAAAATGAGCCAGGATTTTCTGGTTTTGAAAATTCACAGCCTTTCCACATAGTAAACAATGCTAATATTAAGAAAAGGCTTCTAAGCAAAGATCAAATCCAGGGCACCACCAAAAATGTCTAAAGATGACCTGAGGGTATGCCCATAAAATCTGTTGTTAAAACCCCAGACAGATCAAAGGTGGTGCCTCAGTCAAACCAAAGGCCCTCTAAAAACGTTAACATTGTTACTTATAGATCCTCTCAATCAAACAATATCCCTCTAGAAAGTATTTCTAAAAGGTCCCTCACCATAAGCCTCAGGTAGAGAAGAGTTTTATTTAATGAATGAAACATTTAATGGGATTAATGAATCCCATTAATATACAGGATTCTCCTATGGAACAAAAGCCTTAAACTGCCAGTAGAAAGACAACAAATATCATTGTCCTTTTGCCACTGGTGAAAATCAATCGCAACTAGGGGACAAGGGCAGAAGAAAAATCCTCTATCCCCAGGGGAGGGAAGGAATACATGCTGAGCCCAGAGTTACAGCTGAGGGAGTAGCAGACTTACTGTAATGCTTCCATGCCGAGAACCAAGGAACACCATGCTGAGGCTTAATTAGAACAGCAGAGACTGCCTCTCATCACCACCAGGCTAACAAGCATCAGATAGCAAGTAACAATGGTCTATTTCTGGAAGATGGACAGGAGCATGAAGAGACACTCTCTTTGAGGCATAGCACAATGGAAAACCTAAAGCTAAGAATTAAGCAGACACTGAAAAATACTCTCTGGCAGAGAAGCTCCACCCAAAACACAGCTATTAAGTGTGAGATGTCTATTAAACGCTCAAGTGGAAATGTTGAAATGCCAATGGGATCCATAGTGTAGGTTCAGGGGAGAGGTCCAAGCTACAGAAATAAATCTGGGAAATCATCAACACAGAGATGGTATTTGAAGTTATGAGACTAGAAGAGATCACCTAAGGTTGTATGAAGAGCAAACCTTAACGCTGAGAAGAAACCAGTAAAGGAGACTGAAAATAAAAATAGGAAAGATAAGAGGTAGTAGGGAGAGCATGGAACAGTGAGAAGTGAAATAATGGAGTAGATTCTCATAGTTATTGGAAATGAAGAAGTTTAGGGTAAGACCGTGGGGGTGAGTAGCTGGGGTAGGGTGGAAAAGAAAAAGCCAATAATGTACAAAGAAAAAAAAGTAAAAGCAGAGTGCTAGAAGCCAAGAGAAAAAAAGGACTTCCAGAAAAAGGGAGTAGCCAACTGTGCCAAATGCTCCTGAGAGGTCATGTGATGAAGAATCAACTGTTTGACTTAGTCACAAGGAGAGGTCACTTATGAACTTGGAAAGAAGTTTGTCAATGGAGTAGTAGGATCAAAAGTCTAGTTGGAATGAGTTTAAAAGAGAATGGAAGAAGAAAATTTGGAGACAGTGAGTATGGAAAACTCTTTCTAGAAGGAGCAGAGAAATGGAGTAGGACATAGACGTGGGACAACCAAGTTTTCTTTTTATAGGTGTTTTCTTATCTTTTTAAATATATCTCTGCATTTTCTTGTTCTAATGAGAATGATTCAATAGAGGGAAAGGCTGCTGATTGTGGACAGAAAGGGAAGGAATTACTGTCTTTGAGCAGATAGGAAGAGGATGCAACTAGCCTTAAATAGGGATTGACCTTTTATTTCATTCACAGAAGCAGGAGGAAAGGCCGAGTAAGATACAGGAGATTGATATATGTGGGGTTGGTAGTTGGTGGAGCATCTCTTCTGATTATATCTATTTTCTAATGAAATAAAAGCAAGGTCATTTTAGGGAGGCAGTGTTCAGAAGACTAGAAAAGTGAATGAACTATGGAAATGTAGCACATTTGCAGAGCAGCACGAAGAGCCCACTTTAATTATCATGGATTTGGATGTTTGTCTCCAGCCTTATTCGACTGCCCGCCCGGTTGTTGGAGCTGTGTTGGCTGGATTTAACTGCGACTGGGTGGTTTTTGCCAGGATAGTTTGATCCAGGGAAATTGGGGCAGGAGAGTTGAGGGGATATAAAAGTGAGTCATTAATATTTTCCTATGATAGCTAACTTGGGTGAGAAGGAAAGTGAAGACATGCAGGGAATGAGAGGCAGTAAAAAGGGGGATAGAATCAATGGATTGCTCAATCAAGTGGGGGATCAAAGATTTTTGAAGTCCAAGTAGCTGTGTAAGCGAGCGAGGAACACAGGAGTAGTAGTGAGGAAGTACAACAGTTAGAGTGAAGGAATGCAGTAGTTACAGTCATTGGCAATTAAGAGGTCTAGGCTAACGCTGTGGGGGTGAATGGCTGAGGCAGGGTGCACTTCAGGATTGCCCTAAGATCCTAAGTCACAGAACTAAGGCTTTGGAAGGATCATCTCCATGGCTACTGAAAGCACCGACAATTGTTACAGAAGTAGTGTTGGACGGAGTGATGGTGAACCAAGACCTCGGTGCAGGAACGGTCAGAGATCTGAAGAGGATTACAAGTTTATGTGATTGTGTGAAGCATTGCACATCATTCTCACAGTGCCTCCAGAGATATTACAATTATTATCTCCATTTAACACATGAGGAAGCTGACACTCTGAGAGGTTAAATAACTCACCCAAAGTATGGTAAATATGCAATCTCCTCTGTGGGAGAGTAGGATTCCTGATGAACACCCCAAGGATGAATTTAGACACAGCCAGACTTAGCCTTCAGGACCAGCCTTATAAGTAACAGTGTATGATTAATTCCAGCCTCCTACAACACTTTTTTCTCTACTGTTTGCTAATGCCTAAAATTCTCCCAACCCATTGACTCCAATCACACAATTATTCTGTGAAGGAAAATAATCCAATTTCACAACTTTTTTTTTTTTTCAAGTGTGATGAGCATTGACTTTGAAAAGAGTCCCAGGGTTCCAGATAATTGAAGGGGAGAAGAGTTGCCCTGAGAAGAGGAAAGGGCAACAGAAGTAGAAATGGGAAGCAACTTAACATTGTGTCTATTTACCCCATAGGGGGTATGTTAGACAGGGTGCTTGGCTTTCAACTGCAGTTAACAGAAAACCCAACTAATAGTGACACGTAAGAAGGACATTTACAATCTCACACAGAAAATTCTCGATGCAGTGAAGTTGTGCGTTGGTTCATTCCATGACTCAGGGGTGAGACTGTTGTTCATCTGTCTTTTCTGTGGTCCCCAATGGGTCAGCGATTCTCCCATCAAGGTTGCTAAGTGGCAGGCATATTTTCTATTAATAGCAGTCTATGAAGGTGGCAAGGTCCAGAGGCAAGAAAAGGGAACATCTGCACTTTTAGTGAAAAAAAAGTTCCCATCCTGAAGACTTCTCTTTACATCTAGTTTGGCTGGAATTACACCGCATGCCTATGTCTAAACCTTGCATTTTTCGGGAGAAATGAGATCTCCTTGGTTACCTTAACTAATCTAGATTCATCTCCACCCACCTCCTAAGGATACGGCCGCTAGGAGGAGTCTGAGCAAAATCGGGCTCTCTCAGTGATGAAAGAGAAGTAGGAAGATATTTTTGTATCAGATGCCCCTAAACACATAACATCATTGGAAATATCACTTTACACTAACACGATTTCCCACAAATAATGAAGACTTAAGAACTTTTTTTTTTTAAGTAACGCTAAACATTAAAGGGACTTTACTCTTGGAAAACTCCTTGACTGAGAACAACTTAAGATTTTGGAAAGAGAAGAAGAAAAATTGTAAAACTGAGAAAACCATGGGACTTGAGGAATTTTAATACTTGTTCAGAGATACCAAGACATAGAGAGAAGAGCGTGAAGGGCAAGTACGTCAGGGAGCTGCTGTTGAGGCCGTCAGCTACGGAACATGGACGACGGCAGAGGCAGAGGGGTTCTATGCCAAGTGAAGACACACATGTAGATTACAGGCAGGACTGTCGCTCACAAGGTAGAGACCATTCAAAGCAGAAAGTAAACAAAAGTTCCATTTTCTTACCATTGCTGGTTTTGACAGAGTAATTTTTTTCAAAACCTCAAGCATCTTTGTAGAATACGAGCATGCATTTTTAAGAGTTAAAGGAGGAAATGGAAAAAACTGATGAGTTTATAGAAAAGAATAATGGAATATCTGCAGAGAAAAAATTGCATTGTATGGGAACTAACTGACAAAAGCATGCAATCAAGAAAGCAAACAACCACCACAAGAACCTGAGGAAAGGAAATCCTCACCTAGTGCTGGAAGTAATCTCTTCCTGTAGCAGTTAACACACTCTACCCTACATTATCCTTATTTGTATAGCTTTCTTATTTTTCCTTATTGGTAACTAAGCCCTTTGTTAGGGACAGTGCCATTTTTTTTTTAATCCCCTGCATCATCTAGCATATACCCTCTAGCAGTACAATCGTTCAAATATTTATTGAATTGAAAGAAGCTCTCCGAAGTTGCTAAGGATGGAAGGACTTCTGTGACCCAAGAAGTTCCAGTCAGGGAAAGAGTTAGAGCCTCTGAAGGGAGAAGGGGAAGAATTAATCTGTAAAAAGATTAATTAAATTACTGGTGATCGGAACAAGAAAGAAGCTTTATTTTTGGAGCAGTATATCCAGAGAAGAAAGAAGATTTAAAGATTAAATAAATCTATCCCAAGAATATAAAAGGGAGTTAATCTGTGGGGGGTATAAGCACAATTATTTCTGAGTATCTCCTAGGTCATATTAAACATTGTTATTTCTACTTCTGTTTGTTGTATCTTTCCTTGAAATCAGAAATGAGGAGAAAGCGCAGAGAAAGCACTCAAAGCCAGGCACGGGTGCGAATTAAATTAGAGTTTGTGATCCCTCTCAGCATGGAGGCAGCACACCTATGTAACTAAACCTTACACTTGTCTAGTGCTCAACAGTTTACAAAACCCTTTCATATGTAATATCTTATTTAGTGGAGAAGGATTAAAGGAGGGTATCAGTGTGGTTAGGGCAAGTTAACCTCCTTCTTTCTTTTATATTTACTTTGGCTATGCACCCATTGTGACACTGCTAAGGTTTCTTTATAAACCAGTAAGCATTATTTGCACTATTGCATGTTTCCCTAAGTATATATTTTATTCCTAACATTCTGATAATGAATCGTCCCAGGATACCGACTATCCCATATCACTGGAATATTCCCAACTCTCCAAGGATTACTATGCCTTCTTTACTGCCCCAAATTCCACCAGGATCAATAAGACCCTCCCCCAACCACCACCACCACCACTTACCCAGCAATTTCAGGGCCCTACAAAAAGGGCAGCCCCCTCTGTGACACTCGCAGCAGGTGGAGCTTGGAAAATGTTAGAGTTAACAAAGCATTCTTTCAATTCACACCCATAGTTGTTTTTCCACACACCCAAGCCCTTCACTACCCAAGTAAAGTGGAGGATGCAAACGATAACCCTCTGCAAACTTCAGGTTTGTCCTGAAATGGACGAGACCAAGATCTTAGAGAATAAAAGGGGTTGATGGACATAGAAAGGAAAATAGTAAAATGTACTTCACTGAATCCATGATGCACTTTTTTTTCACATTTCAACATCTTTGAAATTGGGATGTGTCTTACATTTGTGGTCTGCCAAGAGGCAGGTGTATTGTAATTATTATTGCCCATACATGTGCAGCAAAACTTGCAGAATGTCTATCATAAGCATAGAAGAAATCCTAGGAGATAATAGCGGAGTATCCTTTTAAAAAATGCTGCATCATTAATGTTCTTAATAGCACAGAAGATGATATTGGTTGAAAATTGGTGACTCATGGTATATTAGTTATCTATTGTTACGCGAAAAAATTGCCCCCAAAATGTAGCGGCTTGAAACATTAGCTCACACAATTTCTGTTAGTCAAGAATCTAGGAGGGCACTTGGATTGTTTCTACATCTTTGTGATTGTGAATTGTGCTGCTATAAACATTCGAGTGCAGATGTCTTTTTTATAAAATATCTTTTTTTTCCTTTGGGTAAATACATAGTAGTGGGATTGCTGGATCAAATGGTAGGTACACTTTTAGTTCTTTGAGGTATCTCCATACTACTTTCCATAGAAGTTGTACTAGTTTTCAGTCCACCAAGAGTGTATAAGTGTTCCCTTCTCTCCACATCCATGCCAGCAGCTGTTGTTCTGGGACTTTTTTAAGAGCCATTCTCACGGGAGTGAGGTGATATCTCAACCCAAGTGCCCATCAATATATGAGTGGACTAATAAAATGTGGTATACGTATACCATGGAGTTCTACTCAGCTATAAAAAAAATGGTGATCTAGTATCTTTTGTAACAATCTGGAGACCATTCTTGTAAGTGAAGTATCGCAAGAATAGAAAAACAAACACCACATGTACTCAATACTAAATTGGAACTAATCGATCAACACTTGTATGTACATATGGAAGTAAAACTCAACGGAAATCAAGCAGGTAGGAAAGGGGAGGAGGAGATGGGCAAATTCACACCTAATGGGTACAATGCACACTATCTGGGTGAAGGGCACACTTACAACTTTGACTCAAACTGTACAAAAGCAAATTATGTAACCAAAATGTGTATACTCCTGTAATATTCTGAAATTAAAAAAATACATATAGAAGGAGCTGGGCATGGTGGCTCATGGCTGTAATCCTAGCACTCTGGGAGGCTGAGGCAGGAGAAATGTCTATTCAGATCATTTGCCCATTTTTAAGTCAAATTATTTGTTTTGTTGTTGTTGAGATGTTTGAATTCATTATATATTCTGCATGTTAATCTCTGGTCAGGTAAGTATGCAAATACTTTCTCCCATTCTGTGGGTTGTCTCTTCCCTCTGTTGATTGTTTCTTTTGCTGTGCACGGGCTTTTGGTTTGATATAGTCCCATTTGTCTATTTTTGCTTTTGTTGCCTACATTTTTGAGTTCTTATCCAAAAAATCTTTGTCTAGACCAATGTCTTGACGTGTTTCCCCTATGTTTTTTTTTTTTTCCTAGTAGTTTCATAGTTTCAGGTCTTACATTTAAGTTTCTAATCTGAGTTGATTTTTGCATATGGTGAGAGATAGGGGTCTAGTTTCATTCTTCTGCTTATGGATACCCACTTTTCCCAGCACCATTTATTGAAGAAACTGTCCTTTCCTCAATGTATGTTCTTGGTGCCTTTGTTGAAAATCAGTTGGCTACAAATACATGGATTTATTTTGGGGTTCTCTATCGTGTTCCATGGGTCTATGTGTCTGTTTTTATGTCAGTACCATGCTATTTTATTATAGCTTTGTAATATATTTTGAAATCAGATAGTGTGATGCTTTCTTCTTTTTGGTTCAGATTGCTTTGGCTATTTGGAATTCTATATAAATTTAGGATTATTCTTTCTATTTCTGTGGAAAATGTCATTGGTATTATGATAGGGATTGCACTGAATCTATAGATTGTTCGGGGTAGAATAGTACATTTATATTTTTAATGTATGTACAAGAGTGATATATGATAAAATACCTAAATAAGTCTAACAGCTCGTTCATAAGTGTAAAAGAAAAATTTTAAGTGATATCAAAACTTTGGATTGTAGTGTAATTGACAGGATTTTTTTTGTGATATATAGAATAATCAATCATGTCTTAGATTCAATAAATACAGTTAACGGGCTTTTAAAAAAAATCACTGAAAAGAAAGTTTAGGAAGCAATCACATTCGTTGATGTAACAAACCAGCTGTAATCATTAACCCTTTCTCTGAGTTGCCTTTCATGATTGTTTGGGGCATCATAACCTGCTGAAGCTGTATCTTACGCAGCTTTTGCAGCAATTTTTTAGTCAGTTCTAAGAATCTTGAAGCGAAATGATTTTTCCATTTGCATTTCCCCTTTATTTTCACATGTCCCCACAAAATATTTATGTAACTCCATGGGCCTTTATATAAAGTACCTAGCAATTAAAGGTATGATTTTGGGACTGGGTTTTTTTTGTCCATATATTGAAATTTTGGAGTCTGGGCAGAGAATAAACCCACCTACCCAGGGTTAGGGTTAGGTTAGTGACGTCAGTAGAATCACATTGGTTTATTAAAGTGTTGAGATAATTCCATATCAGGAGGTATCAGCTATTTCTAGTGCCTGATCTCCTACCACCCCATGACCTCCCTGGGATCCAGTAACTAAGGGGAGGGGAGGGTGCAGGTCGGGGGCGAGGCGAGGGAGGTTGCTCTGGGACCTTCCTCCATTACGGTGTTCAGCATCCTTCTGATCAATGGATGCTGTGCTGTGTCCCTTGTTAAATATTTTGACTGTTACCTGGTATCTTAGTTCATTGGGTGGCTACAACAAAAATACCACAAACTGGGTGCCTCATAAACAACAGAAACTTATTTCTAACAGTTCTGGAGGTTGGGAAGTCTCTCCAGGTGTCAGCAAATTCAGTACCTCATGAGGGCTCACCCTCTGGTTCATAGATGGTGACTTTTCTCTGCTTCATCACATGGAGGAAAAGGCTAGCAAACCCTCTGGGGCCTGTTTTACAAGGGCACTCATCCCACTTTTGAGGGCTCTGCCCACATGACCTAATCACCTCCCAAAGACCCCAACCCAACCCTGAATACTAGCACATTTGGGATTAGGCTTTAGGCTTCAACATATAAATTTCTGGGGATGCAAACATTCAGACCACAGCACCCTTGTATCTATGATAATGAGAACCAATAATTGCCTGTATATTCTTTTGTTTAAGGGGAATGAACGGAATTTGGAATAGGGTAAATATTAGTTTGACATCTAAACATGTCTAAATTTTGATTGGTTGTTGAGAACAAAGCAATGTCCTCTGGATTCACAAACTGAATGTATTTTAGTCCTGGTTATAGCTCAGCTACAAAACAATTAAAGTAGGGGAGTTATTTTTTAAAAAATTATAACTATTTTGAAATATTCTGAACAATGCCAGAGCTGAATGACCTTTTACATCTTTCTTAGTAAGAGAAATAATGCTTAAAACATAAATCTGATCAATATTTCTACTAGAACAAAATGTATAAACTGAAGATAAATGTTTTATTTGAATATATTTTCTGGTGATTATCACCTCTTTTCTCATAGCACTAATTCTTTATAGAATTGCCAAGACCATGGATTCCAATAAGCCTAATGTTTGAATTAAAATTAATATCTAAAAAACATTTTATGAACATTAAGGTAACATTTTTCCTAAAAATACAGAATAATACATCTGCAAAATGGTCAATTTTTTAAAATTCTCTATGTTTTCCCTTTTCTTCCTTCCTTTTTTTTAAGTCAAAGTCTACATTTACAATTGGACACAAGAATAAAGTTACTGCCAGCTATTTACGAAGTTGGTGGACATATTATTATTTAATAGACTTTTAATACAAAGGGCATCCTCAATATTTTGAAAAACAGAGCAAAACGCACACACACAGACAAACAAATGAAGAACTGAGGTTCGTTCTGTAAGACCTAAAACTCTGTTCTAGTCAAGATTTGCTTCATGAAAATGAAAATTTAAATAAACTTACATATTATTATCAGAATAGGGCTTAATTTTCTAACAATGTTACCTTTCTGTCCCCATAATTAAAGAAACTACAATACAAAACCACAGTAACTTATAAATATAACTCTGACTCATAAACTATAATTAGAAATATGTATGATGCTCTGCCAAACACACACATACTGTTTCATATATACACATGTGAGCTTGAAACAAGCTAACATAAAGCTACGAAGACAAAATAGTGTTAAAGTTGTAACCATTTACAACATTACCGAATTGAGTTAGAATCTTTTTTCATTAAGTTATTTTCTTCAACAGCGGCTTTCAAACTTGTTAAACTGACCAGATACTTGGAAGCCACGATGCTTTTTACATAGCACCATAAATTACTGATGTATTTAATTCCAGCATAAAATTATACAAGCAAGGAACAATTTTACCAGGAGAAAATATAACTTTATCATGACTTCCACATCTCAAAAATACTACTACTATAAATGAAATATTTACTAAACCATATTTTGTAGCAGGATAATAAATAACACAATTTGAACCAAGCCAACCACCTAGAAAGGCATAACTTAAAGATAAACTGGTGTTTGAGACAACTGCTCTAGTTTAATTTCTTCTTTTTTGTAATGAGCTTTGGTCTGATCTTACCCCCCACATCTGATTTCTTAACCATCTGACCCTGATTTGAAACCTGTTCATCTTAACTTGGTCCCTCATTACCTGAGCCGTGGTTCCTCCCTGTAGAAATGGTCTTAATGCACTTCGGTATCTCCGCCAGTGCTGGCCAGCCCATCCCGAGGCACCAGGCAAGTGGATCACAAGCCACCCCAGAAATCTAGCTGAGGTAGGGATGCAAGAAGGCAGAGTTAGTGTGGAAAGGAGGAACAACATCCCTTGTGCACCTATCATCTGGCACCGCAAAATACGTGCTCGAGAAATGTACTAATTAGAAAAAGCATCTCCAAAGAAGGTGACCTCAGGAATGAAGGGGGCAAGTCAAGAGTTACGAACACGATCAAAAGCAAAGATAGTTAAATGGCCAAGGACGCTGTAGACGGAAACAGCAGCTAGGGCCAGTGGAGATGCCTCAGCCTTGCAGGGCATTAAGCCAGTTTAGAGAATTTATTTTATATCCTATCTCATTCCACAAAGAATCTGAAGAGCTGATTGAAACGAGAGCATCCTATTATTCTTTTCTGAACCAAGTCTGACAACCTTGTTGTCTAAGAAACTTTTGAACACCAAAATTGCATGTTTTCTGTTTGTGGCTACAATTTCATAGGTGGCTGAAATGAGAAGTATTTTGGCCTTAAGTTTGGGTTCATTTATTTAACAAACATATTTCTAAATATAGGTAGTGCTCTTAAATATAGAAAATCATCTACATATATTCCATAGAAAAAGTTATTGAACAACATACAAGCGACTATTTCTATTTTTCAGTAATTGGTTTGCTTCTTGTTGACTAGTCTGGTTGTCTGCTATCCCTTTGAGGTAGGCAAGCAGTAGTCGGAATTAACATTTAAGAATTAGGAAATAACTAAGATTTGAACCCTTGTTTTTGCCTAAAATTGGGAAAAGACTGACATCATACAGTTTTGAGGTAGGGTATCACAAACTAGCTCATAGGTAGTTTGACAAAAATATACATTTAGAATGGAGAATTCCCACTGAAATTTTTTTTCTTTATGGGATTTTGAGAATTAATTTTTCAATGTATTATTGCCCATTTTCAAAGCATTTCAGCATCGGTCCCATGGAACTATTTCACACCTCCATTATGGTCTGAATGCTGTGTCCTCCCAAAATTCATATGTTGAGACCTCATTACCAATGTGATATTAGGAGGTGGTTTTTGAGAAGTGTATTAGATCATGAACGTGGAGGCCTAATGAATGTGATGAGTGCCTTACAAAATAGACCCAGAAAGCTGCTTATTTCCATTCACCATGTGAGGACACAGCTAAAAGTTGCCATCTGTGAACCAAGGAACAGGCCCTGATCAGACACTGAAATCTGCCAACATCTTGACCTTGGACTTCCCAGTATCCAGAACAGTGAGAAATAAATTTTTGGTGTTTATAAGCTACTTCAGTCTATGGTATCTTGTTGTAGCAGCCCAAATGGACTAAGACACCCCCGTGCCTTCTGAGTTAACTTACAATCAATAGCAATAACTTCATCTCTTGAGCATTACTGTGTCGGGTGCTTGCTACAGTTCTTATTTGCTCCTCTTAAGAGATCTGTGAGGTATTATCATCCCTATTTTGCAAATGAGAAAAAGAGAGGTGTGGAAAGGTTAGGTGACTTGCCCAAAGTTACGTAGCTACTGAATGGCTGACCCAGGAATCCAGCCTGAACTTCTTTGGACTTCTAGTCCACGATTTCTGTTGTCACAGTGCTTTGCTGTGACATTACCAGGGAGATCAACTGTTTGCATAATAATAGGCCTTTTGCTCCTTTCCCTTCCCTCCACTATTTCCACTTGAGATTACTCTCAGGTATCCAAAAATAAATTATTAATATTTCATTGTCACCTGCTAAAAGAACAGAGCCCAAAGTTTACACTAATTAGAAAAATCTTTTAAAAAATGGGAAAAACAAAAAGAATAGAAATATATGCCTTAAAAATCCTGCTACACAAGTTGGTTGTGTGTATATTCAGCAGACATCAGGCAGTAAATATAGCAATACATTATTCAGATTCATGGAGGAATAAAGTAGTTCATACTTCTTGCAGACACTTGTGAAGTCTCTGCACCCCTCTAATAAGCACCTGAACTTTTAAATAAAAATAACAGGCTACAGTGAATATAATTTTCTTCCGTTATCTTGAAGTTGTCATTACCAACGGCACTGTAAACCACACATTGTTTCTCTTAGTACTGCTTCAACTTTCCTAATTTATTACATCAACAGTTTTATGTCAATAATCTATGCTAAAGTGATTTATCCTTTTTTCCTTTGTGCTTCAATATTCAAGTGGCCGAAATTCCTAGAAGTTCAAGAACCAGGCCGTTACTGTATTAAAAAATTTTTAAAAATTAAAGTTTTCTTTTCTAATTGCATTATCCCCTTTTATACAATAACATCCTGCTTCCAAATGTACATTTTTCAGGTAATTGAAATACATCTTTACTTTTGATTAAAAAAAAAAAGGACATTTTGACAAATTTATTCCTTACTGTCTTTTTTGGCAGAATAGCATAAATTTAACTGTTCCTTGATTCACAGTCACAGTTATGAGTACATACTATTATTCTAAGTTGTCATATAACTTAGAATATGCGTTTAGGGCTTCACTGCATAAGGCTATCTACCCATACACTACATACTCTCTATCCTGCTTACTACATAAGATTTAGACTCTTTGTACTGAGTCTTTGGTCACTTCCCTTGCTGCCTAACATCCTATACCCTTCCCCAAGCCCCTCCTCTTTGCTATTTCTACATCTAATCTGGTGTGGGCTTGAAAATGTGTTAACTGAAGTGGTTACAATAATGTATTATCTCAGTAAGGTTCTTCACGGGATTTGCAGGGCTCTCCCAGGAAGAAAAGACAGTTTTTGCCATATAGTCTTTGTGGCATCTATGTGGCCTACATTGCTTCTTAGTGATTCTGTGAGCTTACATAATAATTATGTTTTTCATTTTTAGATCTTCCTGCAATTTCCTAACATTGCTTAAAAATATTTTAGTAAAAAGTGTCTCTAAATCAAATTTTAATAAATGTCTAGAGCAATGGCTACAAATTAATATGCAATTTGAATTGGTGTTCTTTGGCAGTATGTTCAGAGAAATGTATGTTCAGAGAAATGGTGACCAGATCTCAACACCACAAATTATGAAGGGTTGCCAATACGTTTTCTAGTGAGAAGCATTTTCGAGTGTTCATCGTGATAAGAAGGTTGATAGTTCAAACAATTTATTGCTGTTTTATAGTGTACATAATTAAATGAAACATGTTAAACTCAAGGGAATTTTTAATAGGTTACTTGCAATTGTTATTGCAGGCAACAACTTGTACATGATTTTATTTCCAAATCCACAAAAAACAAATTTTATACAAATCAGCACTGTAAAAATGTCAATTACAGCCCCAGAGGCTTTGCTGGCAGAATAATTGTCTAAATTCTAGGATATGGGAAACAAGTTTTTTTCTGGATTCATCTTTTTTTTTTTTCCATTTTCTTTCTTTTTTTTTTTTTTACAAAAAAATTTACAAGTGAAATGTTACTACAAAACTTTTTATAAGGAATTTTTGCAAAACATTTACATTTTACCATCAACTATTTCTGTTTTAAAATCATTATGCAGATTTAATACCCTATGCTGCACATCAATTTATGTGGGATGACAACTTAGTGACATGCATAAAAAAAACACCACAAGGCATTAAAATGGAGACTTAAATACAAATATTGTTGCAATAAAACAGTTATAAAATTGAAAAATAGGACCTAAACATCATGCTTATCTAAGTTTGACAAATTAACTTTTTCTCCTAGATTACACACTTTTTATTACTGCTCTCATGAGAGTGTGATAAATAATGACTTAACATCAAGTTCTAATGTAATCAGCAACACATACACAAACCTAACCAAAGAAAGTATACTGTAAGAAAAAACTATTCTAACACTGGAGTTTTACCATGATAAATACATAGCTTTGCACTGATAATTACAATAAAGAAAAGTTTTATAACGGTGGCAAAGGGAATGAACAGTGAAATGCCATTAAACAAGACTCTACTGCACATCTGTGCCCTATTACTTATAACAGCTATATTCCACTGAGTCAAATAAAGGACATTGAAATTTACGATTCTTATAAGACAGAAAAGTGGACTCAGAATGGTATGCAGAACAGACTGTCAAAATATTTCTAATTTCAGTGGTGAAATGTGCACCTGCTAACACAAATCAAATATATTTTATATGCTATAAAGCTATCCAGATTTAGTTTGAGAAATTTATAATAAGTCTCGTTGTTATTTAAAAACAACCCATTTCTAATGAACATACATAGGTTTGCATTAAAACTGGTTC
The DNA here is from genome assembly GCA_963574885.1 of Lepilemur ruficaudatus. Taxonomy (NCBI): domain Eukaryota; kingdom Metazoa; phylum Chordata; class Mammalia; order Primates; family Lepilemuridae; genus Lepilemur; species Lepilemur ruficaudatus. The sequence goes on from CAUYRT010013593.1 coordinate 69,103, forward strand.
ATGGAATAATGATGCAGAGTGCTGCTCATACTCGGTATTAACAACAACAACAACAAAAAGTGTCACTCTGAGGAAACATGATTAAAACATTAAGAAAGTTTCTTTGCATAAAAAAATTTATAGCACTGATTGTGTAGCATAATGATAGATAAAATATATATTTGATGTTTCAGCTCCTATATAATAAAATTAAAATTAACACTACCAAATGCTCCTCTGTACCAAACAAAACAACAAACTGATTCTGATGTTTTAAAGCCAGATACATCAGTTGTTAAGAGTACATTAAATAAAATATACAAAACAATTTACAAAATCCAACTAAAATTTAAAGACTCTGTTACAAGTCTACAAAAGCTTTAAGAAACTTGAAATTTATAACCACAGTGTAAAAATTTTTTTTCCTTTAATCTCAAAGCTTTTTTATACAAACTGAAAGCACAAAAGACCTTCAGTTTTATATAACGCTACAAAGGGCTGGCCTAAAGTGTACATAGTGTAAACAGTGATCATTACAGTATTTCTCCTTCATCAAAAATACAAGAAACATTACAATTTTGGAAGAGAATTCGCATGAGTAGTACTTTTCCTGAAATTAAATAGAGAATGCACAAGAAAACATGTACTTATATTCAAACAGTCCCCAAACCAATGGTGTTAATAAACTGAGCAGGTAAAACGCTTTAGTTTTCAAATGGTCAATTTTGCTGATTATGATTCTGTGTAAATACTTTTTAAAAACATAAAATATCTTAGTAATGTTTAAACTACTGGTATAATCCCAATTTTTTTCATATGAAACTTTTGGCCATCTTTCCTAATAAGACCCTTTTCTATAAGACCCTTACATAAACAATGAAATATAGTTTTCTTTAGTCACTTATCTGACTGAAAATTATTCTGATTTTTCAAAAATAAGTTTTGCTTCATAATATCATATCTATTATATATTCATTAGGCTAATTTTTAGAGAAAATCAGTTATTGACATAACAAAGACATTACTGTGTTATAAATTCCTAATTAACCTTCTAATACAGAACTAGAAATAAAATGGGACTGGCCAATTTTTAGAATAGGAAAACAAGAATTACAATGCAGTTAAAAAGATAATTTTCTGCTGGCCTTGAAAAAAAGCATGATAATTCTTTCTTTGGCTACCAAGTCAAAGCATAAAGAATTCTGCACATTGTCAACATAACTCATATTTACAGAATATGAAACTACAGAATGATTTACATTCTATGCAAATATTTCCAATATAAACATTTAAAATGAATTTTTGTGGTTCAACCTAGGGATAGAATATAATCAATCCTAACTTTAAAACATTTCATGTTAGTTGCCTCATTTTATTTTTCTGAAGCTACTATGAGTTTTGTTTTAACCATTTTTCCCCCCAGCATTTTCCTAAGGGTTCAATCTAAAATTTAACCTAAGATTTAGCTCTAAGTTCCTCCTGTGTCTCCAAATGGAGAAAGTAATTGGACTTCACTGATTGTCTGCATACGCACTACTATAATGTAGTGGTAATAAACATCTGAGACGCATCTCAAATTACTGTTTTGGAACGTACCTAATTCAACTGTTGAATTTCTAACATTTAGAAAAGACGGCCAAAACTATTTTTAGTCGATTTTCCAAAAATCAAGCTAAGGAAATACAGTATTATCCCTATCACCAGTTAACTACCTGTTTTCTGTGCTATAGAGGAAAAGAAATACATGTAAATTATTACTGACTGAATTTATAACAAAGTACTTTCAAAGAAAATAAGTCCAATTAAGGTCCAGCCTGCAAACTACTGAGGTCTGTCTTTTTAAACATGTTAACACATGATATTAAGAGATGGAAAGATTCTGTTAAAGGTTATATATTTCCAAATAACTACAACTTTGAGTATGGAGGAAATACTTTTCTGTTTCCAGTACATCAGTTTGCTTTTTAGATCTTTTAAAATTCAACACTTTATGTGTTGACCCAAAACCCTGCAATACTTCAAGAAGCCAAGAATGAAACATGATTTCCTACTCTGTAATCCACTTGACCAGCCCATTTCCAGATTTTCAAAGGTGTGTAAACTTAAGTGCAGCACTAGAGGTCTCTGTTATAAATAACTTTTCAGAATTCTTCCATGTTGGTTGAAACATTGGGAGTTGCTGGATTCGAATCTTGAGAAATGGCTGCAACTGTGACAATTCTTGGGGAGCCAAGCACCTCAGTAACAGACGAGTCCAGTTCTCCCGAGGTAACTATGGCAAGAGCTGTCCCGCCACCTTTCTTATTCTGGTGCGTTTTGACATGTTTGGAGAGATGATCGCTCCGCATAAATCTTTTAGAACATTCTGGGCATTCAAATCTCTTTTCACCTATACAAAAAATAGTACAATGAAGTTATACACATTTTACTTGAATTATCATTTTTAATAATTTCTCTTTTGGTCATCCTATACTTTTTGTAGAGTATGACTTTTTGTATAATGTGACTAGTTGCAAAATATGTTTTGTTTTATTTAAAAATGCTATCAAACAAACAGTGCAGTATAGGAGAAGGACCATGTGACTGAGAATAAACAACCTGAGGTTAAAGTCCTGGCTCTGCTATGAATTGGAAATGAAAGCTAAATAAAAATAAAAGAGCAAGTAAATAGCCACTCTGAGTCTCAGTTTCCCCATCTACAATATAAGAGAGTCTCTAAAGATGATTTTGAAAATCTCTACTAGTTGTAACAAATACATAATGTTCAAGGCTCATGTCTATTCTTTAAAACCACACCTGGGTTTTATTTTAATCCCCGGAGGCATGAAATATCTTAGAACTATTTCAAATAAAACAAGTTAACAACTGAATTGTGTACTGAGTTCTTTACAAGATAAAAATGGGAGGCAGGCACTTAATAAATTTCAAATTTATTAGAGTTTGTAGGTTTCACAGAATAACACTGTTAGTTTCTATTACACAAAGTGATCCTTAAAATATGATCTCTTCAAAGCACAATAATTCTATTGGAACTTTTTCTGTGGTTTGGAATTAAGACTAAATGTTAGCTAAAAAGAAAACAAAACAATTTTATTTTTGTGTATAATGAATGAGGCATATGAAAATTTGGTTACCTTGTATATCTTCATGTCCAAAATAGATAACTATTAGCTTTAGTCCTTCCCTCTAAAATTGTTACTTAAGGGAATGAAATGATGCTTTTCTGTCAGATAGTAGACCTTGGATAGTAAGAAAATTCAGTTTGGCTGATTTCTTTTCTTGGCCCTGCTTTTGACTTACCAACAGAAAATTTACAGGCTCAAGTTTGTCCATGTGAGATATTTTCATCTTTTCTTTGTGTATTTGCTTTTACTTTTTTAATAGAGTAAACTCTCAAAAACATTAGTCTTCTCTATTATTGTTAAAAACAAATATTAAAACTTAAAACCACTGCAAATCAAAACATCTTATTAGCCATCTATCTGGAGGAAAACAAAAAAGTTGATCTTCCATGTCACACCATATACCAAAACACAAGCTATAAAGATTTAAAATTAAGTCTTTTAAAAGAAAAATAGAAAAATATTTTTATAACCCAGATTTTAGAGACACTTTTAAAAAGCACAACAGACTCTCTAGAAACCATAAAGGAAAGGACAGACAAATGTGACTACACAAAAATTAAATACTTTGTTTGTATGGCTTAAGATCTCATAAAGTTAAAGGAGGAAAAAAATCAATTTAACAAACGCACAAAAACCACATAAAATTAAACACATTTTGATAATAAGCGCTCTTGGCAAACCAGAGATGAAAATTAATTTCTTTCCTCTATTAAAAGTCATTGACACTCCTATACCACTACAAATATCGTAATTAATGGAGAAACTTTAGAACTATTATCTTAAACACATCAGGAACAAGAATGCTATTTTATATCTATCTCACTAATATTATTCAATATAATATTGGAAACTCTGACCAAGGCTATAAGACAAGAAAATGAAATGAAGTACAATTATTGAATGAAAAGAAAAAAATGTATTAAAATAGATTATTTACAATTATCATTACCATTTACATAGAAAATCCAAGGAAATCAACAATTAGAATTAATAAATTTGTCAAGTAGTTAGATTCATAATCGGTCAAAAAGCAGTATCATTAATTACATAAATCAGCATGTAATGCAAACACACATACACATACATATATAAAGCATCCAAGAATGACTAACCAAAAATGCAAAAAATACATTTAAAGCATATTTTAAGTAAAATGAATGAAGGGAAGGACATAACGTTTCATAGACTGGAGGGCTTGTCCTTATAAGTATGGTTGATCATGGTACAGAACTGAAGATACAAACAGAAATACACGTGCACAAAGACAAGTCCCCACTCCAAGTTGGCCACAGACCCCATGCCAAGCCACACTCAGCAAGCCTGGTCTTGGTCTCTGGCCTCATCTTACTCTAGAGTCCAGCTAGGTTCTGACAAGGGGAACCTGGGACTTCTACGTATCAAGCTGGAAGGAGTGGCCTACTTTTTAAAAAACTGCATTTGCAGTATTCTTATAGAACTTTTCTTTCTCTTTCACAGTCTTGGAAAATTGAAAGATAAATGAATGCTTTCAATGAAATTCCCAAAGACATTCAAGACATTCAAAATAAAGATAGTTAAGCTTTAACGTAAAGGGACTTGAGTTTTATGAATGCTAACACTCAGGTATGGGCAAAAGAATTAAATGCAGTTGAGGATCGATTTTGAACTCTTTTATCCTTTTCAACTTTCCCATTTTATTTCAAAAGAAAAATTCTCAGCTTACAAACTTTAAAGCTGAAAGAAATCTTGAAGATCTTATTTTATGTTTCCATTTTATAGATGAATAAATTGAAGCTCAGAAATTATTTTCTTGGGAATAATAATTATCAAACTCAGTGTCAGAGTAGGATTCAAGGCACCTGATTTCTAGTTTGGGATCTTTATGCTATACTACCAGAGTGCAACTAGAGACCACTGTTGTTTTATAGCAACAATGGTTGTAAATTATCAGAAAGAAAATAGGCGGTGATGGCCTGAAGACATGGGATCATTCACTAAGTACACAGCTGATCAACCTGTACACAGTGGCAGTTTAACAAATATTTATTAATTGTGATGTTCATGAACTCAGTCATTTTTTGACAAATATTATATTGGTGGAACATCTGCAATATGACAGGCACTGGTGATATGAAAATGAGTAAGTGAAAGTCTCTGACTTTAAGGAGCTTCCATCCTCTTAAGATAGTTATTTGCAACCATGTAGAGCTATCAGTACCAACTAAAAAATAAAAAATTCAAGTCTCCAGCTACTCAATGGCAAACTGTAAGGTAAATGTGAAATGATAGTTGCAAGTTTGCGTGTGGACTTTCTAGTCTGTCTAGTCATAAGTGGTGTGGCTATTCAATTAATTTCAAGTTGGCTAGAATCTCAGAGAAGTGAATTATGTCGTACAATTATACTTTCATTAGGGGAATAACTCATTTCAGCTTGTTCTCTCTTTACCCAGAGTAGTGTTTTCTGCTATGTCAGATAATTTCTAAATTTCCTACACTTAGCAAACATTATACATGGATTTTTCACTGCTCAGGGGGTTGACAAACTTAACCCCTGCATTGTTCCAAGGCCAACTGTAATCATTTTTAGATTTATTCTAAGAACTCAAGTTATTCAAACTGAGAGAGAGGTAGTTCCTAGATCCTACCAACAACCCTGCCCCACCCCCTGAGTCTATCAGCCCTTTCTAGGCTCTTTCTTACCTACACAGCCTAGAACATCTGAAGTCTTTTCATGAGTGCCTTCAATTCTTCAGTATCATTAACCTATGGATAAAAGTAAATAGTTGTCCCTTGATCTCCATGGGGGACTGGTTTCAGGACCCTGAGGTTACCAAAACCCTCAGATGCTCAAGTCCGTTATGTAAAATGGTATATTTTCACAATCCTCCCGTATGCTTTAAATCATCTCTAGATTACTTATTATATTTAAAACAATCTAAATGCTATGTAAATAGTTGTTAGACTGCACTGTTTTTTATTTGTATTATTTTTTAGGATTTTTTGTTTTTACTATTTTCTACCTACAGTTGGTTGAATCTGAGGAAGTGAAACCCAAAGATATGAAGGGCCAACTATAAAGAGGCGGGAGAAATGGTCATTTGAGAGAAGTCACATGCCTTTAATTTTCTGGAAGTAAAAGACTAAGAGTGACGTGAGGGTTAAGGGGAGTGACAAGAGACAAAGACTTAAGAAGGAGATAATTACTAAAGTTATGAGAACACTGACAAAGAAGAATAGGATAGGCAGTTCTGAGAGACTGGTTGAGATTAGAGACCATGAATTTATAGAGACTGCATAATGAGTGGTTTTTTCATTTTTTCTTGTAGCAATTATCAACTCAAATATAGAACCTCTTTGGTTATTTCATTATAAATGCTTTATTTAGGCAATCTTACCTACTCTAATAGTTTCAACTATCATCTATAAATGGATGACTACAATAAGATCCAGATTCCTAAACTCAGCTGTGAATCAGACATCTCCTAAATGTGCCACAGATAGCACTGTTCAACCCGTCACAAACAGAACTCATCAATGCTCTTTCTAATCCTTATATTTCAGAAAGAAAGAGGTGGGGCAGGGAGCAAAATCAACCAAAGAGGTGATGTCAGTTAAGATGGTGATAATAGCACCAAAAAACCTGGGGGAAAAACAGTCAAAAGCAACCATTTCAGATTCTGGCAATTAATCAAGGCTGGCAGCAGCCTGCGAAGTGTTTATGCAAGAAAAATGGCTAAATCTCTGTAAGAACAGCTAGCTCTGTGGTCTTTTAACTTACTAGTTCCACCTTATACTCCCCACCTCCGTGGCAGCCTTGAAATAGAACAACCTGAATTCTCAGCACAGCTTGGTAGCCACCAGAGGGAGTGGAACACAAGTGGAACTCTTTCAAAGCATCATTCCCAAAGAATCATTATTTGATCTGTCTGGAGGTTCCCTGAAGACCCCACTTATAAGTTGTTGTATTTAACCTGACTCTGAGGTAGCCCAGTCTGAAATGTCTCCTTCCGTGGGTGGAACTAGGCGCCATGCTTGTCTAAAACAATTACGAACAAGTATTTCAACTTCACAGATGCCCAAGGCAATGGATAATAGTTGAGACAACAAAAGACTAACCAAAAAGCTTAAAAGGAAATGCTGGCTGGTAAATAAGATACCCAGAGGGGCTTTACAAAGCTTTGACATATTCCTGAGATTCTAGAAGGTCACATCCATGGTTAGGGCAGTGAGCCTGAAAAGGCCCTAATTCTCACCTGTGACTAACCCTGAGGCTCTGCGTAAGCAGAAAGTACGCTACAGCAGACATGCCATTTGACAAATGACTAGCTGAGTGTTGAAGGTGGGCCTCAACATGCACACAGAGCCCTTTAGCACAGATTGAAAGATTGGTTCCAAGTGTTTAAAGAAAGAATATCTGAAGAAATAATAGGTGGAAACTTCACAAATTTGATGAAAAACATTAATCTACATATCCAAGAAGCTCAGTGAATTCCAAGTAGGTTAAATGCAGAGATTTATACTGAGACACACTATAATCAAACTGTTGAAAGCCAAAGACAGAGAATCTAGAAAGCAGCAAGAGGAACTACATTCAGGGCCTTGGAAAAGAAGTCAATTAAGACTTCTTAAGACTTAAGACCTCAGTTTCCTCATCTATAAAACGATGGGGTTGCACAAATCATTTTTAGGAGTCCTTCAGCTCTGTATCCTATTATCCTTGCTGGAGTTAACAGAAGTGTTGCATGATACCAAGGCATGTGCATGAAGCTGAACAGAAAAACTGTTCTGAATTCTTAAACTATAATAAATCACTCTCCCTTTTTACACTGCAGTCTCTCAAAAATGAATTTTACACTTAAAAATTCATGTTTTAATTTGTATACAGCAAAGTAATTTTTTTGGTATATATGGTTCTATGTATGCACTTTGACAAATGCATTCATTGACATAACTGTCACGAAAATAAAAATACAGAAGTCATTACTATCACTTTCAAAAATTCCTTTGTGGTCCTTCTCTGTAGCTGAACTGTCCCTCTTCTTTGCTCATGCCCTAGAAAATAACAGATCTGCTCTCTGTTTTAATTTTTCCAGAATATCATATAAACAAAATCATGAATTATGTAGACTTTTGATTCTGACATCTTTCACTTAGTATGATGCACCTGAATTTCATCAATGTGGCTGTGTTTATTAATTCATCCCTTTATGTTGGGGAGTAGTACTTCATTGTATGCATATTTTATCCATTTACCAGCTGATGGACATTTGGGTTATTTCCAGTTTGGAGCAATAATAAATAAATCTATCATATATATTCATAGCTTTTTGGGTGAACATAGTTTTTATTTCTCCTGGGTAAAATACTCAGGAGTATATGGCTAGATCATACGGCCGATTTTATGTTTAATTTTATAAGAAAATGCCAAAATGTTTTCCAAAGGTGCTGTGCCATTTTGCATTCCCACCAGCAATATATGAGAGTTCCAGTTGCTCTACATCCTCGTCAGTACTTGCAATTGCCAGGTTTTAGGGGTTCTTGTTTTTAATTTTAGCCACTCTGATAGGTGTTCAGTCGTATTTTGTTGTGATTTTGATTTCCATTTCCCTAATAGCAGATGATGATGTGTATCTGTCACATGTATATCTTCTTTGGCGAAGTGTCTGTGCAAATCCTTTGCCTATTCTTAAGAACTGAGCTGTCTACTTACATACTGTTGAGTTTAACAATTCTTTATGTTTTCAGGATAAAAGTACTTTGTCAGGTATGTGATTTTGAATACTTTCTCCCAGTCTATGTCTTGTGTTTTCATTCTCTTAATAGGATTTTCACAGAGTAAAAGTTTTTAGTTTTCATGAAATCTCAATTATTGATTCTTCTATGGATTGTGCTTCTAGTGTTGTAGTACAAACTCTTAGCCTATCCCAAGGTCACAAAGATTTTGTCCTGTATTTTATTCAAAAAGCTTTGCAGATTTAAGTCTCTGAATCATTTTGAATTTTTGTAAAAGACATGAGCTATATAGGTCAAAGTTCTTTTTTTCACATGGCTATCCAATTCTTCCACATCATTTATCAAAAAGACTATTCTTTCTCTACTGAATTGTTTTTGCACCACGTGTGGGGGGTGATTTCTAGACTCTACTTTGTCTTATTTATCCAGAAGTCCTTCTCTTTTTTTATCTCCTCCTTTTCAGTCATTGAGTCACATGTGTCTTTTCACCAAAACCACACAATGCGGATTACTGTAGCCTTATAAAAATACCTGAAATCATGTAGTGTCAATCAGCCAACTTTGTTCTTCATCTTCAAATTGTTTTGGCTATTCTAATTGCCTTTCACATAAATTTTAGAATCAGCTTGGTCGTATCTACAAAAACACTGCTGGAACTTCAAGAAGGATTACACTGAATCTGTAGATATATTTGGGGAAGAAATGACATAAAAAAATATTGGATCATCTAATCCATAAATACTAAATATATCTCCCCATTAATGTAGGACTTCATTGATTTCTTTCATCAATGTTTTAGTTTCTGGCACATATATCTTGCATATATTTTGTTAGATTTATGGCAAAGACTCTTTCCATCATGTGGTAAATAGCACTGTTTTTTAAACTACTTATATTCAGTTGTACATTGCTGGTATGTAGAAATACAATTCATTGTTGTACACTCACCTGCATCTTGCAATACTGCCAAACTCACTTATTTGTTCTAACAGCTTTTTTGTAGGTACCACGGGATTTTCTATATAGACAACCTGCTGTCTGCAAAGATAGTTTTATTTCTGCTGCATGTCGTTTATGACCTTTTACTGCTTTATTGCACTGAGTCAGTAGGAATCCCAGTACTCTGGTGAATAAGAATGATAAAATCAGATGAAGCCAGGCATGGTGGCTCATGCATATAATCCCAGCACTTTGGGAGGATGAGATGGGAGGACTGCTTGAGGCCAGGAGTTCAAAAACCTGGGCAACATAGTGAGAGCTCGTCTCTACAAAAATTTTTTAAAAAATTACCCAATCATGGTGGCATGTGCCTATAGTTCTAGCTACTCAGGAAGCTGAGGCAGGAAGATCACTTGAGCCCAGGAGTTTAAGACGGCAGTGAGCTATGTTGTGCCACTGCACTCCAGCCTGGGTGACAGAGTGAGACCCTGTCCGCCAACACTTCCTCCTCAAAAAATCTGAAAAGACTGGGCATGTTCAGGGTGGTATGGCCATAGCATAAAATCAGACATCTCTGCCTTGTTTCTGATTCTCCAGGGAAAAGTAGGTCCTTCATCTTTAAGTATGATGTTTTAACTGCAGAATTTTTGTAAATGCCCTTCACTAGGTTAATAATATTTCCTTTAACTCTTGGTTTGCTGAGAATTTTTATAAAAATGGATGCAAAATTTTGCCAAATATTTATTATGTACTTATTCATCATGTGATTTTTGTCTTCTGTTGTTAATGTGATAAGTTACACTGACTGATTTTTGAATGATCAAATGGGCTTTTATTCCTAGAATAAACCCTACTTATAGTTATGCTGAATTATCCTTTTTATATATTGCCAGATTTAGCTTGTTAATATTTTGTTGCAAATTTTGACATCTATACTTATGATATTGATCTGTAGGTTTTTTCTTTTTACCTAGTAACATATTTGTCTGGCTTTGGTATCATGATAATGTGGGCTTCATAGAGTAAGTTGTGAAGTGTTCCTTTCTTTTTTATTTTCTGTAAGAGACTATGTAGAACTGGTATTATTTCTTCCTTAAATGGTAGAATTTGTCAAAGAAACCATCAGGGCCCAGGGGTTTCTTTGTCAAAAGTTTTTAACTACAAATCCAATTTTTTTAACACATATATGACCTTCTTGAGCAAGTATTGGTAGTTTCTATCTTTCAAAGAGTTGGCCCATTTCATAGAAGTTCTCAAATTTAGGGTGTAAAGTTATGCATAGTATTCCTTTTAGCCCATTTAATGCCTATAAGGGCTCTAGTTATATCCCCTTTCACTCCTCCTGATTTGTCAATTTTCTTGGCCAGTCTGACTAGAGATTTATCAATTTTATCTTTTCAAAGAACCAGATTTTGGTTTGATTTTCTTTATTGCTTTTCTATTTTCAGTTTATTTCTGCTCTTATTTCCTCATTTCTTGTTTTGAATTTAATTTGCTCTTTATTTTCTAGTTTCCTAAGGTGAAAGCTTAGATCAGGGGTGGGGAACCAGCAGCCTTAAGGCCACATGTGGCCTTCTACGTCCTTTAGTGCGGCCTTTTGACTGAATCCAAATTTTACGGAACAAATCCTTTTATTTTTATTAATACATATTTGTCTTTTATATTTTTATTTTATTTTTAAAATGAATGTATTTAAAATACCAAAGAGTAAGTTTCAATGAAATAATCTTCCCAGATTTACCATCACAATTAGAATATTAGTAAGCCACAAAGGCTGAATTGATAGCTGCGATGCTCATGATTTAGTTCTAACTTCACCAGCCTGGCTGGAGTCCACTATCGTAAAAGGCTAGTTGGCGAGAGCTTATGAGGGTTAAGTACACCAGTCTGTTATCAACTTTTTACTACGGTGCACTGTGTTTCTGTTTGAAGTGGAATTTGTGAATAGTTGGACAGCTCGACAGTATTTTTTAATTCTTTCTGCTTAACAGCCCATCATGTCAAAGAAGACCAAGAGAATGCTGTAGGAAGAAAACAGATTTTTTAATGAGGACTGGGAATTGCAATATTGTTTCTGCTAAAGATAAGATGATTTGCTTGCTTTGTGATACTACAATATCAACATTAAAGAAATTTAATGCTCATCGGCATTATAACACTCATAAAGACTACAAATATTTTAAATTAGAGGGAGAGGTGCGAAAGGTTATACTGCAGAAATTAAAAGATGAAAAGCAAAAGCAAAGACAATTCTCTCAAGCAGCAATAAGACCTGGAAATAATGCCACTGAAGCAACTTATAAAGTAGTGTATATACTCGGGGAAAAAGGGAAGCTATTCACTTATGTAGAAATTGTGAAAGAATGCATTATCGAAGTTGTAGGATGCTTTGACTCCAATAACATTTTCAAGTACAAACAACTGCTCCTTTCAAGGAGAACCATAACTGATCAGCAGCATGAATTAGCCTTCAACTTAACAGAGCAACTTCATGTAATCCTTCAAAAGGAAAAGATGTATTATTCAATTGCTTTGGATGAATCAACTAATACTACTGACTTGGTGCAGGTTTTATACTTCATTTGTGTCATGACAGAAGATTTTCTTTGCTATGAAGAGTTATTAGAGTTACTCACTTTAGGCACTCTTAGTGAGCAGAACATGGGAAATAGATATCTTCAACAACTTTAAAGATAAAAGTGAAGATGGACTGAATTTGGCAAATTTAGTGAGTGTATGTATAGATGGTGCACCTTCCATGACAGGAAAACGTGAAGGGTTTATTGCAGATTTAAAAAAATGCATTAACAGATCCAGATGCTCTCATTTCTTTTCATTGTATCTTGCATCAGCAAAATCTCTGTGTTAAAGCTACTATTTTAAGTGACACCTTGTGACAAGTCATAAGTATTAACTATATTCATGCAAATGCAACATGGCATCATCAGTTTCATACCATGCTAAAGTTGAAGGAAGAGGTAGTCATTGTGGATTTGCCATATCATTCTAAAGTGCATTGGCTATCACAAGGACAGGTGTTAGCCAAAATTTTATCTCTTGAAGAACAGATAAACTTTATGAAGAACTGAATCAGCAATGTGAATTATTGAAAGATTTCTATAGGAATGAAGCATTTTTGTGTGATATCATGTAAAAACAAAATGACTTGAATATTTCTTTGCAAGGTAAAACTAGGTCTATATGTGATATGTGGCAAAAAATCCAAGCATTTCAAAAAGAGCTGTATTTTTTCAAAATACTTCTTCAAAAGGAAATGTCAAATGAATTCATTTCCCCAAATGAATACTGCTACCTTTACCAATTAGCAAAGGTAATTAATGAGCAGAATGATATATACAAATCATTTGAAGAATATGCAGCTGTTATAGACCTATTAGTTGGAGAATACAATGAAAGCTTCACTGACTTTAAGAAGCATAATAATGACACTAAAATTAGCATTTCAGCCTCACCTACTTGGTATCACCAAGGCACCTAAAGAACTATATAGATGGAATGGATTGAGCTCTCAGTAGATGACATTTTAAAGTCATCATTTGATGCTAAGAAAGATCCAACTGAAATATCAAAAAATGCATAATACTCATGCCTTCAGCAACATGTCCGAGAAATGCTTTCTTGCTTTTCAACCACTTATTGCTGTGAATCTACATTCTCCTCCCTAACCCAAATCAGGATGTCCTTCAAGTCACAAATGACTGTTACCCATCTAGAGGATCAACTGAACTGTGGACCTCCACGGCGCAACCAAATATTCAAATACTTTCCAACAAAGAGCAGACAGAACAAAGTCATAAAAGGTTAGTTAACTTCAAAATTAACAAATAGTTTAATTTTTTGAAATTATTAAGTATGTAGATTTTTTTACAAAATAATGTACATTTTCAAGTATATCTAATTGAAGTTTCTTGAATGCAGCCTTATTTGATTACAGCTAAATTAATGTGACCTTCCAATATGAAAAGGTTCCCCACCCTTGGCTTAGATTAAGGACTGAAAACCTTTCCACTTTTTACTAATAAAAGCATTTAATGCTATAAATTTCCTCTAAGCACTGCTTTACCTGCAGCCTGCAACAAATTTTATTATATTTTCAGTTAGTTGAAAATATTTTCTAACTTGCCTTGAGACTTCCTCTTGACTCATGTGTTGTTTAATTTCCAGATATTTAGGGGTTTACTAGATATTTTTGTTACTTGATTTCTAGGCTAATTCCATTAGGATCTGAGAACATACACTGTACGATTTTTATCCTTTTAAATTTAATGTATGTTTCATAGCCCCAGAATATGTTCTACCTCTGTGAACGTTCCATGTGCTCTTTAATAAAATATATATTCTGCTGGAATATTCCTTACACAGTGGGTTTTTATGTAGACACTACAGTTAGGTCTTTTTTAAAAATGCCATCTGACAATCTTTCCCCTTTAATTAGTATTCTTAGACCATTTGCACTTAGGTAATTACTGGTTTGATTAGGTTTACATCTATCATTTCATTATCTGTGGTTTCTGCCTCTGTTTTTCATGCTTCAGTTTCCCCTTTTCTCTCTCTCTTTTTTTTTGCTTTCTTTTTCATGATTAGAAGATGAGTAACCCTTATCCAAAATGCTTAGGACCAGAATTGTTTCAGATTTTGGATTTTTTCCAGATTTTGGAATATTTGCAGAATATATATTGGTTGAGCACCCCTAATTCAAAAATCTGAAATCCTTTATGCTCCAATGAGTATTTCTTTTGATTATCATGCCAGCAATGAAAAAGTTTCAGATTTCAGAGCACTTCAAATTTCCAGTTAGGGATCCCCAACCTGTGTTTGAATACTGCTTAATATTCTGACTTAATTTATGAAGTTATTAAATTCTATAATTTCTCAGTCCTATATATAGAAGAATATCTTCTCTCTACCCGATCTCATTATTTTTATAAGGTTTATAATATACATACCTAACTTCACAATATACATACCAACTTCTATATTTTCACAGTAAAACAAAGGTTTTCAACTACATAGATTTCTTTATACTTCCTTATTTATGTTTGCCATATGTATTAGGTCAACACACAATGAAAATTTACCAATGTTACATTTTTTTACTGTAAGTAGTCATAAATATTTTAAAGATTTAAAGCAGAGGAAAAACAGTCTGCTGTATTAATGCAGGCATTTGCAGAATATTTTTTAATTTTTGCCCTTCATTATTCAATTTCAGGTTTCTCTCTGGTATCATTTATTTTTACTCTGACAAACTTCTTAGCATTTCTTTTGGAGCAGATCTGATGACAACAAGTTCTCTTAGTTTCTTTCATCTGAAAATATCTTTATTTTGCCTTTGTTACTGTACTGTTCTGAGAAATATTGACAGTTCTTTTCTTTTTCTGGCTTCCATAGTTTCTGAGAAGAAAAATTTGCCATCATTTGTAATTTTGTTCCCCTATATTTAATGTGTCATTTTCTTCTGACTTCTTTCAAGATTTTTTTATCTTTCATTTTCAGCAGATTGATTATGATGTGTCTGGGCGTGGTCTTCTTTCAGTTCCTGTTTGGGATTCAATGAACTTCTCGAATCTATAATGTACACCTTAATATGGGAAGTCTCAGCCATTAATTCTTCAAATCTTCTCCTATAGCAATCTTTCACCTTTCCTTCTGGGAGCCTGATGACACAAATTTTAGATCTTTTATTACTGTACCACAGACCCCAGAGGTCCACTTTATTTTCTGACCTTCCTATCTTTTTCCTCTGTTTCTTAGTGATCTATCTTTAATCTCCCTGACTTTTTCCTCTATTATCTCCATTTAGCTATTGAGCATATAATGAATTTTTTTACTTTTAATATTGTATTTTTTCAGTTCTAAAATTTCTATTTGGTTCTTTTTTATAGCAGATTTCTTTGCTGAAAACTTCTACTTTTCCATTCATTTCAATCATGCTTACCTTTAGTTCATGGACCATGGTAATAATAGCTGCTTTAAAACATCTTTATCTGGTAATTCCAAATCTGGATCATCTTGACATCTGTTATCTTTTCCCTTGAAAAATAGTCAGTTTTATTGGTTCATGGAATGTTGAGTAGTTTTGGATTGTATCCTACATATTTTGGATACTGTGTTATAGAGATTCTGGGTCCTCTTAAAAATCCTCTAGAGAATGTTTTTGGTTTTAGCAGGCAATCAACCCATTTAGGTTAAAATTCTACCTTGCCTTCTCTGAGCAGTAGTTCCAACATTAATTCATTCTTCAAAGGCCTTGTTAGGGTCTGGCCAGCACATACTGGGAACTGGGTGGTGGTTTTTAAGATAGTTCAGTTCATAAGGTCTTTGCTATGATTTGTTGTGTCTGTCCTGTGCACGTGCAGCTCATGGGTGAGCCCAGGACTTCTTTTGATCCATACAAAGAATTAGGAAACACTTTTACATCTCTTTTGAAGATATTCCCCATGTATTCCAACCTCCAGCTGTCTCTTTTTCTAGTTCTCTGGGCCAGAAAGCCAGGGTTCTCTGAGGGTTCTTGTACTGTTCTGCATCTATACCATGGACCACCTTCAGAGTAAAAGTGGCAAGAAAGAAAAATAATGGTGATTACTATCAGATTCATTGGAAAACAAAAGTCCCATTTCCTGGTTCCTCTGGCCAGAGATATGGGTATTTCCTAGAGGTTTTTGGGTGTCTATGCTGCCTCTACTGCAGTACAATCTGCAAATGAAACTGGCTTTAGAGCACAGGGGCCCCTTTTCTCTCTTCTCTGGCTAGATACAGAAGGTTTCTCCTAGAGTGTTTGCTACCTACACCTGAGACAAAGTAGGGAAACAAATCTCTGTGAAATTAACCTATACTGTACACTGTTATTCAAATTTTGGCTTCACTTTTCAATTGCCTGCTATTGTTTGCTTTTCATGCTCTTATTTAGATGCTTAAGATAAACAAAAAACCCCCAAACCCTGCCCAGAGTTTTCAGTATAATCAAAAGGACAAATTATGATTTGTAAAAGTAAAATTTATTTGTAAAGTAAAATTATTATTATCTACATTAAACTATTGTAGATAGTTTAATCCATTTTGGCCAGCAATAGACTCAAAGGCAACAGTTTTGACCATTTCACACACTAACTGAAACATCTGTATAAAAAATTCTGGGAGAAAACTTCAATGCAATTGATGGAGTTTCCTAATTGATCTATTTTGATTAAGGATACGTTATTTTATAAAAAACATTAGAGTTTCCTTCCCAAATGGATTTTATAGATTATGTTCAATTTAAGTTTGTAATTATTGACATAATTACAAATATATATGTGCACCTTTATATGCAATTATATCTTGGATAAAACACTTTTAGCCATCACATATTATGAAGAACCCATCTTACAGTTTTAAAAAACTTTTTAGGGGCTCTTGTGGACTTTTTCTTAGCTGGTGAAAAAGAATTAGAGGTATGGTTGAAGATGTAATCTCCCTGTAACACTAGTTACCAAATATCATCCCAGGACTGCCTACTGCTCAGCAGACTACGGATGGCGAAATAAAATAAAACACTCCAGTAATTGGGCAAAATATTTATAATAAAGTATTCACAAAGGTAAACTAAGTTAATACAAGTGATGCATGAAATGTCTACACCTACACAACGCCTTTATTATAAATATTATTCATTTAGTTATATATTAGTTATATCATTATAATATTTCCCCATTAACAGAAAAAGTAAATATAAATCTCTCTCTTAAAAAAAAAAAAAAGAGAGACAGGGTCTTGCCCAGGCTGGAGTGCATTGTGGCTATTCACAGGCATGACCTTAGCATACTACAGCCTTGAACTCCTAGGCTTAAGCAATTCTACTGCCTTAACTTCCCCAGTAGCTGGGACTACAGGTATGCACCACGACCCCTGGCTAAATGTAAACCTTTAATGTTTAAGACAGTAGCAAAATCACACCTGTTTATCTCTTCTCCCCACTGAGACATCCATTAACATAATAGCAAAGGCATAAAGATGGATTAAATCTATGGTAACAAAAAGAATAGGAAAGAATGTCCATCAGCAAAACAGTGATTGTATCAAATTTCTGCAAACTAGGATAGAGATTATCAAGCAAGAGGATATGTTCTGGAAGAGAGCCAATCTGTTTCCTGTAGTAACCTGTAAAAGTCTGGGACTCAAAACGGTGGGAGTGAGACATGGAGCATAAACAGAAAATTAAAGTCTGTTAACTCTACCATGAAAAAATTTAGGCAAAATATTGGAGAACTTGTATCTAAAGAAACATGGTCCACAGCATATTACTATATTTTGGTAATTAGACATCTTCTAGTGTAACACACAGTTTCCCACCCAATTGCCTAAAATAAAAGTCACTAGAGCTCATGAAGTTTTCAAAACCTTTCATTTGAACATAATCATCAAACAATATCAACTTGAATAAAAACCAAGGATCACTAGATAAGTCAGGAAAGCCAACACTGGAAAAAGATAGACAAAAAAATTACCCTAAAAGAAACATAAAATTTTAAATGAAAATTTCTATTATTTTCAGCAAGTGTCTGCATCTATATAATGAGAACAACAGGTAGCTAAAAAAAAAAAAAAGTCTCTATGCCTTCTCTTCCTGGAGTCAGGAAAAGCTAGATTGAAGGGTGGGTGGGGGGACCTCTCTTACTCTTGTGTGTGGACTGAACTAAGTGACTTCCTTTCCTTCCAACAGAATATAGAAAGAGAAAATAGTAACTTTACAGTGGAGAAACCTGGTACACATTAGATTAACCAATTCATCAGAGTTAACATCACCAATAACAAGACGTATTCACATTATGTAACCCCTTCATATGATGTGATGAGAAAGGCACTGATGTCTGTGATATTCTTCCCAGCAAGAATTCATAACCTCGGACTAATCACTAGAAAACATTAGAACCAACCTAAATAGGGGGATAGTCTACAAAATACCTAACCTAGTACTTTTCAAAAGTGTAAAGGTAATAAAAGACAAGGTAAGAATTAGGAAATGTCACAGATTGTAGGAGACTAAGGAGTTCTAACAAATAAATACAATGTGCTACTCTAGATTGAATCTTGGAACGAAAAAGGTATACTGATAGAAAAGTCTGTAGTTTAATTAACAGTACTGTAATAATACTAATTTCTTAGTTTTTGTAAGTTACTGTGGTGGTATGAAAAGTTAGCATTAAGGGAAGCTTGGTGAAGGGTATATGGGGAATTATTTAAAAATAAATAAAGTCGCAGGGGAAAAATCAGGTCACCCACAACAAACTAAGAAAGAATAACAAAGGAAAGGCCTTCTTGTTGGTAAAACAGATACAAGAAAACAATAGAGTAATGCCATTAATATTTTAAGAGAGTTTTCAATCTAGAATATTGTATCGGCAAACCCATCAAATTAAGTGGAAAGTGAAATAAAGAATTTTTCAGACAAATTTGCTTCCCTATCATTTTTGTTAGGAAGCAGTTCAGAATGTTTTCCCACATCCAAGAGAGTAATATGAAATCTTGAGAATCAGTAAACTGAGAAAAACAAAAATATGAGATGTTGAGAACCAGTATGAGATCCAAATAGAGCAGGGAAGAAAAATCTCAAGATTATACAGCTAGGTAGCAGTGCCCTACAGAAAAATCAGTCCCTATTGATCAGAAAGATGGAAAGTTCTAGAATAAGAAAAAATTGAAAGGAGTTGATTACTGTTCTTAAAAATTTGAAATAACTAAAGGTGGTGATAAAGTTGGACAATCCAAGAAAAAAAGGCAATTAGAAACTCCAAGAAAAAACAAAACCCATACAAGAAAGCAAATGTAACAAAAGTATATTCTATAGTCATAATTTAATGATTTACTAATTTTCAACTTTAATAATTAAACTATAAAAAAGAAATTAGTGCAAGAGAATGTAAGCATTTTAATCATAAGAGAAAGAGAAGAGAAATAGTAAACTTTTAGGTAAGATAAGAGGGGAAAGGGATGGAAAATGAAAAACAGACATGGTAATTACCCATACCATAGAGTGGTGAGTCAAGAGATATCTGGCCTGCACATAGTTTGTTTGTTTGTTTGTTTGTTTTGAGACAGAGTCTCACTCTGTAACGGGGACTAGAGTGCCATGGCATCAGCCTAGCTCACAGCAACCTCAAACTCCTAGGCTCAAGTTATCCTCCTGCCTCAGCCTCCCAAGTAGGTGGGACTATGGTGTATGCACCACCATGCCTGGCTAATTTTTTTTTTTCTATTTTTAGTAGAGACAGGCTCTCACTCTTGCTCAAGCTGGTCTCAAACTCCTGACCTCAAGTGATCCTCCCACCTTGGCCTCCCAGAGTGCTAGGGTGCATACAGTTTTAAAAACAATCTTAATGTCTTCAGATGGTACAAAGTGAAGTAAATCCTTAACTCTCAATGCAATAAGTCAACAGATAGTGTCTAATATTGATAGTTCAATAACTGTGTAAGTATATTATTTAGATAAATGGCAGTCATCCCAGGAAGAACAAAAAAGCAAATGTAGTTAAAAGAAGAAATATGGTTTTCTCTGGGAAGCAGAACAGGGAGTGGGGCAAAGAGCCTCCTTAACACAGTGAGCTCTTCTCTATGATTTAATTTTTAAATACCATATCCATGTATCATTTTGAAAATCTTTTAAAATTTATTTTCTTTAAAGCAAATAGATCTTCACTATTTCCAGCAGCAAATAAAAATAACTCTTCATTCATAGTAAGTCAATGAGTTTTTACTTATAATAGTGATTAGACATTGAATAAAACTTGGTTCTTGCCTTGAATGATGAAGGCTTCCAACTTACATTAATTGCTTAATCAGTACTTATTTTAAAAGATATTTTTCATATTCTTTTCAACAAATTTAATAAACACTTAGAATAGAAGTTACATTAAGGGAGGGGGAGGAGGAGAGAGGTAAAAACCTACTTACGAGGTATAATGAATACTATTTGGGTGATGGGTGACTTAAGCATTATAAAAGCTATCCATGTAACAAAAAACATTTGTACTCTCTTAATATTTTGAAATTAAAAAAAGAAGTTATTATGTTAAATCTTTAAAAGCAACAACTATAAGTATACTGATATCAAGCTTAATATTTTTTAGGGTTAACATGTTTTAATTAAACAATTCTGTGTATGATGTATTTAAGGCATCTGAACCAGTGAAAATAAACATAAAGTATATTTGATTCTATTATCATCAAGCTAGCAGATGATGATAATGGTGTGGATCATTTTTAAAAAGGATGTAACGTAAATCATTCATATCGTTCTAAAGTATATGTATATATAAATCCTTGAATAAATTTGCTTTGTATATCTGCATGAATGTGGATGTGTGACAGAGAGGGACTTTACAAACTCATCATTTCTCAGGCAAAATGATGCAATCACAGTGTGAGGTTCCAAATCAAACAAAGTGGCAATTTTTCTTGGCTTCCCTAACCATCCCACTGTTAATCCAGGGTGGAAATACTGCATCCTTTCATACAGACATAAATAACAGAGCATTTTTCTAAAACAGACATCAACATTGTTATGGGATTAATTTTAAATCACATCATATTTGCCAGTGTCAATGGTGAGGTGGCATTACAAGCTTCAATGCAATACCATACAGAAAGGTTCTGGAAGCTTCTTTTTAAAATTAAAATTCACAGGTTTAGTGCAATGCTAACTCTTTTAAGGATTGAGCCAGTATATTTACATAGGTTGAGTATCCCTAATCCAGAAATCCAAAACCCACAATGCTCCAAAATCCAAAATTTTTTGAGCATCGACATGGTATCACAAGTGGAAAATTCCACAGAAGTACTTAACTTTGCTTCATGCATAAACTGTTAAAAGTGTTGTGTAAGATTACCTTCAGGCTATATGTATAAGGTGTATATAAAACATAAGTGAATTTTATGTTTAGACTTAGGTCCCATCCTCAAGGTATTGGCATTGTATATATGCAAAATTCCAAAATCTAAAAAAATCCAAAATCTCAAACACTTTTGATACAAAGCATTTCAGATAAGAGATACTCAAATAAAACTTATTTGTGTCACTACTTTATGTGCATATCAGATAACATATTTATCATCTTTAATGGATTTTATTTTTTTCTTTTCTGAGACTACTTTCTAATCTTAAAATGGAGCTAATTTCTCACAGTGTTGCTGTTAATATCAAATGAAGTAATACATTCAAAACATCTGATTATATGGTAGCTCATCAAAAATGTCAGCTCTATTTCCCTGTTTGTCCCACATGTACCTTGGTACAAGTTAAAAAGTCTAATTCAGTAATTTACTCAAATTCATTTAATAATTAAATATTGAGTCTCAAATATGTACCAGGCATGCTCTCAATAGAGAGGGTGGGTGTTCTGAGCAAAAAAATGAAAACTGCTCTACCAAATGTCAAGACTTAATACAGGCTGGGCATGGTGGCTCACACCTGTAATCCCAGCACTCTGGGAGATGAAGTTGGGAGGATCACTTGAGTTCAAGACCAGCCTGAGCAAGAGCAAGACCCCGTCTCTAGTAAAAACAGAAAAAATTAGGGGGACATGGAGGCACATGCCTATAGTTCCAGCTACTTGTGAGGCTGAGGCAGGAGGATTGCTTGAGCCCAGGAGTTTGAGGTTGCTAGAGAGCTAGGGTAAGGCCATAGCACTCTACCCGGGGTGACAGAGCATGACTCTGTCTCAAAAAAAAAAAAAAAAAACCTTACTATAAATCTACAGTAGTTAAAATAGTATTGTATTGGTATAGGAACTGACAAATAGATAAAAGCATCCAAACAGAGAACACAGAAATTGAGCCACACTTAAAGGAGACATTATATAAGGGAATTATCATTACAAATCAATAGAGAAAGAAAGGGCTATAGCAAAAATGGCTTTCCATATGGAAGAAAATTAAAACTATATCCCCATTTCATTCTATCATCACAAAGAAGCCCAAGCTGATGAAAGATCAATCTTACAAAAACAAAACTTGAAAGCTATTAGAAGAAAATGTTTTTAAAAATGTTATGATCCTGGGATAGGGAAAAAATTCATAACAAAAAGCAATAGCAGAAGAAAAGATTTATATTTGACTAAATAAAAATGTAAAACTTCCATATGATAAAAAGTAGCACAAAAATAAAAGACTAGTAATACGGGGATAAACTGTAACATATAAATCACATGAATAAGAAGGAAAACAACTCAAAAGAAAATGAGAAACAGAATAAACAGAAAAAAATATAAATGACGAATACACATGAAAAGATGCTTAATCTCACTGACAATCAGAAAAAATGCAACTTTAAAAAATGGAAAAACATTTCAGATTGACAAAACTTCTGAGGCCTGACGCTACTGAAGCATTGGTGAACACATAGTGAAGTGGGAATCATTAATCACTGCTACTGAAGTGGAGACTGTAACAGCCACCTCAGAGATTCTTTAGCCATTATTTAGCAAAATCAAACATATACATTCTTTGTGATCCAATAATTCCAATTCTCTGACATGTTAACTGTATGTTCACATCGGCAAAGTTTGTGACAGCAACAAAAAACCTAGCAATAACCTCAACAGTTTGGGAAACAGATGAATACAGTGTGGTAGTCATGTGATAGAATACTATATAACAACTAAAAGAAATACATCTATGCAAATAAACATACATATAAACTTGAATAGATCTCAAGACAAAATAAGTAAAATTTATAATTCCAAAACATACTATTTATGTAACATTTCATAATATATAAAACAATATTTTATATATAGATCCATGAATAATATATGTAAAAGTATTAAAAATGTGCTAAAAAACTTAGACACATTAAATTCATGGTAGCTATTGTCTTTCAGAGGTGGAAGGGCAAAGATGATATGACGTTATAAATCATTTGTTTTATTAACAAAAACAGAAAATATAATATTAACAACTGCCAATTCTGAGGGAGGGTTATTAGGTGGATGTTTGTTATATTATTCTTGATACTTTGGTGAATTTTCTATATTTGTTAAAAAAAAAAACTAAAGCAAAACTAATGAAGGTCACTATTAAGATCATAATTCAACTCTCTTTTTACCTAAACACTTATGAAAAATAATCTGTGATTTGAACATGCTAAGAATACAAGATATACAAATGGAACAAATCCCAGGTCATATGAATATGCTGATAAAGCTTACAAAAAGTAGAATAGGCCGGGCGCGGTGGCTCACGCCTGTAATCCTAGCACTCTGGGAGGCCGAGGCGGGTGGATTGCTCAAGGTCAGGAGTTCAAAACCAGCCTGAGCAAGAGCGAGACCCCGTCTCTACTATAAATAGAAAGAAATTAATTGGCTAACCAAATATATATAGAAAAAATTAGCCGGGCATGG
>CAUYRT010013597.1:0-22477 GCA_963574885.1 Lepilemur ruficaudatus
CCCCGCGGACCCCGCCGTCCTGCCCGCCGCCCCAACCGCGCCCTCCTGCGCAGCCCGTCGTGGAGCTGCCGCCGTTCAGCGGGGCCGACCTGTGCGTGGAGGGCGTGGGCGTGAGGAAGGCCCGCAGGCCGGTGCTGCCCATCTCCAACTTCAGCTTCGCGCCTGCGCTCCCGGACGTCCCGCCGCTGAGAGCGCAGGGCTCTGCAGCCTCGCCCGACGCAGCCCGGACGCCCGCGCGCGCGGCCCTCACGCCGGACTTGAGGCCGAGGGACGACAGGAGACCTCCCCGCGCGCCGCCCGCGCCCCCGCCGACGCCGCGGAGGAGCTGTGGCGCGAAGCCCGTCCTCACCCTTCCGGGGCCCGGGAGCATGCCGGAGCTGGTCGCCTGCAGCTACCCGCTGGCAGGCGCAAAGGCCCCGACCACCGGGCTTGCCAAGGCCTCGGCCCCCCAACACCCGGACCTGCGCGCCCTGGCGCCGCCCCGAGCTCCAGGTAAGCACTGCGCCACCTGCCCTCCAGCCCCCAGGAGGACTCCCGGCCCCGTCCCCAACCCCTGGTGCGGCCGGTTAGAAACCCGGCCATGCGTAGCCCCAAGTCCACCCCCTCCCTGCTCCCCTGCAAGTTGAGACTTAGGACCCCCCACAGCTGGAGATGAGCGGGCCAGCGGGGAGCCAAAGCTTCACCTGTATTTACAGCCGCTCCCATCCCTCACCGCACCCGCGTCGGCTCCGCCCCCTCCCCGCCACGGAGAAAGGATCTTCCGTGAAACCTGTCCCTGGTGCCATAAAGGTTGGGGCCCCGCTGCTCTAGGGCAAGGCCTGGGGAGGGCTTGGGTCTGGGGAGGGCTTGGGTCTGGGGATGGGTGTCTCCTGACCGTGCGACCTAAGGTTGGAGCAGGGTTGGGACACAGGCCGCCTCCTGGGCTAGGGGCGGTGCCCCCCAGGGTGGGCCAGCCGCTGTGCGTCGGGGTGGTGGGGTCCCCTCCGTAGGACCGGATGGATGATGCGTTTGTTTCAGTACCTCTCAGGGTGTGGTGCGCATCGGGGAATTTCAATCAGAGCGTTTGAACAGCCAGGCACCCGGAAAAAGACAGGTGGTGCACCGCTGGGCTCTTGTTCAGTTTTTTAGGGTTCTGAGGGAGCGGACCCCTGTGTGGCACAGGGAGGGCTGTGACGCCAGCCCTGTCTGCACCCGGAGCTCCCACGTGCCTGGCAGCCAGCCGCGGCCAGAGCGTGTGTGGTGAAGGACACAGGCGGACCCGGCCCAGACGCACTCGCCCCCGAACGGAAGGTCCCCACCTGCTGTTCCCTCCACCTGGGCGAGCTCTGTCTCTGTCTCTCTCCCCCTCCAGATTGTAAGCCGGGGCAGGGGCAGCTACTTCTGTTTTCTCCGCTGCATCCGCAGCACCTGGGACCGTGCCTGGCCCACAGCAGGTGCTCGGTGTTTGCTGGATGCCCCCCGAGGGCTCCGGCAAGTGAGGTGTCGGCTTTCGGGGCTGACGGTGCCCGTGGGGGACTTCGCTGGCCCTGCCCGTCTGTGAGCCTCCCCATGTGGGCACCTGCCAGGTTTTTGTTCTTACGGAAAACCGTCGCTGGGAACACCGTGTGGGGGAGGTCGGCAGGTACACACAGCCTCAGCGTAGCCAGGTGTGTCGGCTGCCTAACGTCGTACCACAAACGGGGGGGCTTAAGACAGTCGAAATGTCTCTCACGGTTCTGGAGGCCAGAGGTCCGAAGTCCGGGTGTCGGCAGGACCGTGATGCCGAGGGCTCTCGGGGAAGGTCCCCGCCGCCCCCCTCCACTGTGCCTCTTCCAGCTGCCAGTGGCTGCCGACAAGCCCCGGCATCCCCTGCGTCCCCACACGGCA
This sequence comes from Lepilemur ruficaudatus, assembly GCA_963574885.1. Classification (NCBI taxonomy): domain Eukaryota; kingdom Metazoa; phylum Chordata; class Mammalia; order Primates; family Lepilemuridae; genus Lepilemur; species Lepilemur ruficaudatus. Next base: position 1,867 of record CAUYRT010013597.1, read on the forward strand.
TCTTCCCTCTGTGCGTCTGTGTCCGATCTTTCTCTTCTAAGGGGGACAGCGGTCACTGGGGGGCCACCCCTCTGCAGCACAACCTCGCCACTGCTCACATCTGCAGAGGCTCTGTCAGCAAATAGGGTCGCAGTCACAGGTTCCCGGTGGACATGAATCTGGGGGACACCCCCAGCCCAGGACACCGGGTGCTGCAGGTGTGGCCAAGGGACGTGCTGATTTGCACTTTGACGGCATCCCGGGAGTGGCCGTTGCTCCCATCGCGGCCAGCATGTGGTGTCGACAGGCGCCCCGGTGTTGGCCTCTCTGGGGGTGCAATGTGCTGCTTTGCATTTTCCCACGAACTAAGGCATCTCTTGGCCATTTGGGTTCCCTCTCCTGCAAAGGGCCTGCTCGGGTCTTTTGTCAGCCGTCCGCAGAGTCGCGGGTCTCTCTTCCCCGTTTGCGGGAGTATTTGTCCAGGGCTCCGTCCCTGTTCAGCTGATTGCGCTGCAGATGCCGTCTCCCACTTTGCGACTTTTCTCCTCCCGCCGCCACCGTGGTGGCTTTGATGGGCAGCCACCTTCACTCTCATTGTTTTCTGTCGGTGTGTAGAATGCACTGACATTTCCATGTTGATTTCTCATACGGCCGCATTTGGAAACTCTCTCATTATCTCTAACAGTTTGTATGTATGTTCTTTAGTGTTTCCTATGTAAACAGTCTATCACGTGCAAATAGTTTTGTATTTTCCATTCTGATCTTGTTGCCTCTAATTTCTTAGTCTTGTCTTATTGTACCGCCCACAGCCTGTGCAATGTTAGGCATCCTTGTCTAATTCCTGACTTTGAAGAAAACACTTCTAATATTCCTCATTCATAACAAAACTTGCTCTAGGTCTTGATAAAGACCTGGAGATGGACGTGATACAAACAGAGATATGAATGCACAGTTATTCTAGCATATTTAAAAGGTTTCTTTCTAATCTTTACTCACTGAGAATTTTTCTTGTGACTGTGCGTTGAATTGTCCCAAAAACTTTTTTGTATTCACGAGGTTATCATAAGCTTTTTCTCCTTTTTTTCAATTAAAGTGGTGAATAATGGAATTGATTTTTTTTTTAATGTTAAAGTAATCTTACATTCCAGGAATGAACCCAACTTGGTTTGATGTTGGGTTTGACATATGGCTGAATTTGTTTTATTGCATGCAGTTAAAAGTTTGTTCTTAACCACAACTGGTTTATTCAAACTACTGTTAATAGATATGTTCACATGGTTTCTGATTCAGGCAAATATTAATACGAGTAGCACTGCTATGAACATTCTTTAATTTGGTGAACTTACACGGGCATTTCTGTAGGAACGCAGCTGCTGGGTCCTGCATTCTGCTTTGGTAGACACTCCCAGGTAACTTCCCGTGGCGTATAAGCGTTCCCGTTGCTCCGGACACTTGCCAATGCCAGCTATCCTCTCTCTCTCGCTAATGCTGGTCCTTCTAGTAGATATGCAGTGAATTCACACTGTGGCTTCAATTTGGATTTCCCTAACAGCTAAAGAAGAAGAGCATCGTTTTATATTTACGGTCCATTTGAATGCACTTTTGTGAAGTGCCATTTTTTTACTCAGACAGATTTTTCTGTTGGCCTATTCTCATTGACTCGTAGGAACTCTTTACATATTCAGGACCCAAGTCCTTTGGCGGGCATATGTGTTCCAGATATCTTCTCCCATTCTGTGAGTTGTCTTTGACTCTCAGTGTTTTGATGCACAGAACTTACTAATTTCAACATATTCCAAGATCAGCTTTTCTTTGATGATTAGCACTTTTTGTTTTCCGTTTGAGAAATCTTTGCCTAGCCCAAAGTCATAAAAATAGTCACTTGTGTTTTCTTCTAAAAGTGGTATTGTTTCACCTTCCACATTTGGATCTATCTTCCTTCTGGAATTGTTTTAGTGGAGTGATGTTGGAGTCAAGGTTCGTTATTTTTCTACGTGGATACTCGGCTGATTCCACACGATATGTTGGAACCACTTTTCCCCACCACATCTCACCAGTATCATAAAACAGGTGCCTCTGGTTTTGGACTCTGCTCTGATTGTCTGTTTGTCTGTTCGTGCCTATGAATCAGGTGTCTGCAGCGATAATGCCACGTAACAAAGACCTCTGCGCTCCATGGCTCCTTTCCCACAGGCCTGCAGGTCAGCTGCGGCTCTGCTGGGGGCCGCTGGGGGCCGTGGGCCCCGGCTGCAGGCGGGTTCAGCCCTCTGCATGTCTCCTCCTCCTGGGGCCAGCGGCTCCCCAGGCGTCGTCCTCACCTGGCAGGCGGCAGGAGCGTGACAGGGTGAGCCAGACCACGCAAGCTCCCACTCACATGGGGCCCCTGGCCAGAGTCACGTCACGGGCGAGGAGGGGCGCCCTGCAGCGGGGGCGGGGGAGTGGCTTGTCTGATACACCACAGCCCGGCCTCTTGGTCCCAAGTGCTCACTTACCTTCTGCAAACAAAGCACTCGCCGTCCCCCGCTCTGACAGTCCCCCCAGTCGGGACACTGGCTCCACATCCAGGACCTCGCGATTCGACCTCAGTCTTCTTCATCTGGGCAACCGCGAGCCACGGCCACTTGTCCAGCGTGGAGTCTGCTCTCCCTCCCTGCCTGCCGCCAACTTAGCCCTTGACGCCACGGATGTGGCCAGAAGACCTGAGACTCCTGGGTTGGAGACAGAGGACTGTCACCTGTGGCACGGCAGGGCTGAGTCGGTCCCAGAGTGGCACAGGAGGCCCTGTGGGCCGCACGCGCTCGGTGGGTGCCAGCTGAGGAGCTTTGAACGTGGGACATCGCTGCTCCTTTCGCAGCAGGAAGCAGCCTGCTCTGGTCCTGGGGGGGACTGTGCTCTCGTCCCTCAGCGCTGCTCACCGCCCACGCTGCTCCCGCCGCTGGCCCCGAGAGACGGCCCAGGTGAGGGTGGCCGGGCCTGGCGGTCGGTGCACCTCGGCGGGCACCTGTGGGCCTCGGCGTGTGGAAGGGGACCGAGGAGGACTAGTGTCTGCCCGCACGGGTTATCTACACGCTAACACACACACACACACACACACACACTCAACACACACACATACTACACACACACAAACACACACAACACACAGACATAACACACACACAAACACACACTCCACACACACACTACATGCACACACACACATACTACACACACATACTCCACACACGCTCACACACACACTCAACACACACACTACACACATACTCAACACATGCTCACACACACACTCAACACACACACACACTACACACATACTCAACACACGCTCACACACACAACACACACACACATACTCAACACATGCTCACACACACACACTCCACACACATACTCAACACACACACACTACACACACATACTCAACACACACACACAAACACACTCTACACGGACACACAAATACACTCCACACACACTCCACACAATTACACGCACACACACACTCCACACACACTCCACACGCATACTCAACACACACACACTACACACACACACACAAACACACTACACGCACACACCCCCCACACAAGGTGGGGCAGGGCAGTGTCACCGCATCAACACACTCACACGGAAGGTGACGTGGCAACACAGGCAGCGGCCACCGTCCGTAGCCGTTTGGGATCCCATGGGCAAGCCGTGTCCCCTGGGCGCAGGGACTGTGCAGTGATGCCCCGTGCCGCTCCCGACGGCCCCTCACCCCCTTCGCGGCAGGACTCCTTCCTCCATCACCCTCCTGGCCTCCTCCGAGGCAGGATGTGAGAATTTGCTCTTCGTGGGCCCGAGCGGCTTTCTCAGCTGCTCCCGGGCAGGAAGCTGGGCTCGGAGGTCGCACAGCACGGACTTTCCTGGTCCAGGCCCACAGCACGTCTGCCAGTGGGACTCTCCCAAAAAAAAAAATTTTAGTCTGTGTACCAGAATCCACCCCGCGGTACCGTTCAAGACCCATCGCTCTCTCTAAGCTCAGTGACAGGTACCTGGCTGTCAGGCTCTTCCGCGACAAAGTCTGCGGCTGCCTTTCCAGGTGCCGGCCCGTCCCCAGGGGACCTCCTGGACGCCCCTCCCGTCCCCCCTGTGCTCCCAACAAAGCGTGAGGCCGCCGCCCTCGCCTGGGTCGCCCGCGGAGGCCAGCCTCCACCTAAAGCATTTCTCAGTTTGTCGTTCGCTGGACTGAGATGAGAACTTGCCTGACGCGTCAGCTCTGCGAGTCCCCGCATTTCCGGGCTGTCCGCGTCCCCTCGGCTCCGCCAGGTCTTCCCCGAGCTCACCCCTTTCCTGCACGCCCCACCCGGTTCTCCCCAAGCCTCAGCTGAGCAGACCCGTGGGACTTCCACCGGCCGCTCTTGGCCTCGGATGCGCAAGAAGGACGCGGGACAGGGACACGCCGGCCAGCAGGACAGCACCGGCCTCTTCTTGCACGTGTGATCCTGACACGGGTGCGCACAGCCGTGTCACCGCCCTCAGGAGCCGCCACCTCCCGGACGCCCCCTCGGGTTCGAGGGGCGAGACTGCCCACCCAGACACTGACGTCCCTCTTGCCACAGCTCCCCGGGCAAGGCCGGCAGGGCACACGCCAGTCGCAAGGGTCACTCGGGAGGGCCAGCAGTCTGTCTGTCCCTGTGCGTCCTGCCTACCAGGGGTCACTCTTGCGGCGAGCCGTGCTGCCCACCAAAGTGGTTTCTGTTCACGTTTGTCCGGTTACCTGCGGGACAGCCAGGGGATGAGCCCAGTGCCAGATTCTCATGCAGATGCGGACAGGATTTGCCAGCCCTTCATGCAAATGCACCGCATGTGCCACGGGCGTTCTGCCTCGGAGCCATCGCCCGGCAGCTGATCTGTTAACGCGAGGCAGAATTTCCGCCTCTGAGTCCCCACAGACCACGCTTCAACCTGGAGCTCTGCCACTACCTCACACAGGTCTCCCTCTTCCCGGAGCTACGGCAGCATCTCCTCGCCGCCCGCTGCTGGACCCGAAGCCAGTGCCGCGTGTCTGAGGCGTCTGCACGTTTGCCTTGCACAGCGGACAGCTCCAGCCGTGCGCTCACTACACGTCTCGATCACGTCTCGCCCCGCAGGGACGAGCTGGGCAACTTCCCGGCCAGCAGGTGGGTCAGGCCAGCGCCACGTGACCTTCGTCCCCAGGCCAGGGGCTGCCCGGGCCATGTTTGTTCCCTGAGACCCAGCCAGCCACGGCCCAGAGCCTTTGCTGCAAGATGCCCGTGGGTGACGGCGGGTCACCTGGCCATGGCTGCCGTGGGACAAGGAAGCTCACTGTGAGCCAGCAGCTCTGTGCGCCTTTCAGAGGCAGCTTGTCCGCTTGGAAAACCAAACTGCTGGGATTCTGCCTGGGACCACCTCGAGTCCGCAGATCGCCTTGGGCAGAACCGACGTCTGTGTATTGAGTCTCTCAAACCACGGTCAGGATCTGCTCCCGTTGATGAGGTCTTTGACTCTCCTCAGTGGCTGTCGTGGTTTTCAGGGTCGAGGTCCGGCACATTTCTCGTTGGAGTTTTTCCTTGGTATCTGTTGGGTTTTGGTGCCTAGTGAACCGTGTGTTTTCGTACTGCCTTGTGAAGGCACGACTTGCATGCAGCAAAGACACGGCCTGGTGATTTTTACACGCGTTGCACCGGCACGGCCACCCAGATCACACGCGTGGGCATTTCCCACCCCTCACTGCTTCCTCACGCCCTTCTAGTCCACACGTCACTCCAAAGAGACGGTCACCGTTCGGCTGAAGTCACCGTAGATTTGATCGTTCTTACACTCCTTGTGGAGCAACCACGGAGTGTGCGTCTTTCTGCGTCTGAGATGCAGCCGCTGCCAAGTGTGCCAGTCACGCGCTCTTTCTCCTGGCTGAACAGCGTGGGTGTGCCGTGTCCCCACATGGGTGTGCCGTGTCCCCGCGTGGGCATGCCGTGTCCCCGTGTGGGTGTCCCATGTCCCCGCGTGAGTGTGCCGTGTCCCCGCTCAAGTGTCCTCTTGTGCATGTGCCGTGTCCCCATGTGGGTGTCCCTGCATGAGTGTGCCGTGTCCCCGCACGAGCGTCCCCTTGTGCGTGTGCCGTGTCCCCGCGTGGGTGTGCCGAGCTGTCCGCCCTGCTGCGGTAAATAAAGTTGCTCCGATCTTTCCTGTGCGAGTGTTTACGTGGACGTGGACATGTTCATGTTCGTGGCCCGTGCCTAGACGTGGCATCACTAGGCCACGACAGTGCTTTGATGTCACTTCGGAGTTTCTGCCGCACTCGCTCATTGCTCTCCCAGCCGCAGTGTGAGCTCCGGTCGCCCCACGTCCCTGCCCGCACTGGGTATCATCAGACTTTGTGTGTTTAGCCATTCGGTAGGTGCGGTGGCATCTCCTGGCGGTTCCAATTGGCGTTCCCCTGATGACTGGCCACACCGAGTCCTTTTCCATACGTTTATTAGCTGTGCAGGTGTCTTTCTTGGTGAAGCGCCTTAAGTCTTTTCCCACTTTCATCTTCCGATTAGTTTGGGTTATTTATTTGTAGTGGGTTTTATGTATTCTGTATATTTATTTGTCAGAGATGCATGCTGGGAATATTTCCTCCCAGTCTGTGGTTGGCCTTTTTGCTTTCTTAGTGATGATGCCTTTCGAAGGGTAGAAATATTTTGTGAAGTCCAGCTTATCGATTTTCCGTCTGTGCCTAGCGCTTTTGGCATCCCGTCTGAAATAACTTTGCCTCCCCCAACGTCATGAAGACGCTCTCTGTGTCTCCTCCTAGCAGCTTTGTGGTTTGACTTTCACGTTTTGGTCTGTGAGGCATCTTGAACGAATGCTCGTGCGTGGGGTTGTAAAAGTTCCACAGCCTGGGTCGTCCTCGCCGTACCCAACTAAGGCAGAGCCGAGGGGCACATAGCGCCTGCCCCCCAAATTAAATTCTCCACAAGCCCAGCCAGTAAAGCAGCCTGCTAGGATCCTAAGACCAGTAGCTTCCGAGGTTCCCCACTGTGACCCTAACACCAGTTTTACCCACCGTCACCCACCACCACGCTAGTGCGGTGAAATTCATTCCAGAACAGCATGTAGCGTTTCGCTTTCTAATAAACTCTCCACGTTCTCCTTGTTCCTCACACGTACTGAAGACCACCTGGTCCGCGTGGGCCTGCGTTGCAATTCATGCCTCCCAGGCAAAACGCTGAATTTAGAGCTTGTCTCTGTGCTTAACCTACTGTGCGGGGTCAGGGTCCATTTCATTTTCCTGCGGATGTCCAGCGGTTCCAGCGTCCTTCCTCCCCCGACCTGCGCGGGCATCTTCGTCAAAAACACACGGATGTCAACACCACTGTCTCAAGGATGGTAGTCTTGAAATGTGATCCCGTGAGTTCTTTGTTTTGAAGAAAAGTTTTGTTTCTTCTTCAAAATTGAGTTGGCTACTCTGTGTCTTTTGAATTTGCCTATAAACTTTAGGAGCAGCTTGTCAATTTCTACAAAAAGACCTCGTGGGATTTCTACTGGGATTGCATCAGCTCTGTAGATCATTTTAGGGAGAACTGACAGTCTGTTAGTGAACTGACTCCCTGATAGTGAAGTTGTGATCTGTGCACACGATGTATCTCAACATTTATGTAGGTATCTTTTAGTTTCTCTGTGCAATGTTTTCTTGCGTAGTTTTCATTAAATTTATTCGTGGGTATTTGATGTATTTTTGATACTTTTATAAATTTATTTTTATAGTTAAATGTTAATACTTGTATAAATGGTATTTGAAATTTCATTTTCCAGCTGTTCGCTGTGCTCACATGTAGAAAATGCGATTGTTTTTGTACATTGACACTGTATCCCAAAGCGCTGGCAAAGGCATTTCTTGGTTCTGGCAGTTTGTAGATGCCTTTGTATTTTCTACACAATCACATCACCTGCAAATGTGTCCCATTTTACTTCTTCCTTTATGATCTTTACATGTTTTGTGCCTTATTCTTGCTGCATTGCACCGGCGAGGCCCCCCAGTGGTGAGTGGGCAGGGTCCCTTAGCCGTGGTGTTGGCTGTAGGTTTTTCACAAACACATGTTATTGCTGGAGGAAGTTCCCTTCTTCCCCCACTCCCCCCAAACAGAGGCTGGCTATGTTGCCCAGGCTAGAGTGCCGTGGCGTCAGCCTAGGTCACAGCAACCTCAAACTCCTGGGCTCAAGCGATCCTCCTGCCTCAGCCTCCCAAGTAGCTGGGACTACAGGCATGTGCCACCAGGCCCAGCTAATTTTTTTTTATATTTTTAGTTGTCCAGTGAATTTCTTTCTATTTTTAGTAGAGACAGGGTCTTGCTCTTGCTCAGGCTGGTCTCAAACTCCTGAGCTCCAAGATCCGCCTGCCTCGGCCTCCCAGAGTGCTAGGATCACAGGCGCGAGCCACCGCGCCCGGCCACGATTTTAATTTTATTCATTTAACTGGGAATTCTTTGGACTTCTTTGACCTGCTCGTAGCATCACTGGTCAGTTATGAGGTCTCTATTTAAACGTCGCCCCCACCCTTTTCTGTGTCCTGCCCTCACCGTTCAGGCTGAATGTTGCTAAACCCTCCACACCCTCCTCGCTGGTCCACGCTTACCCTAGAACTCCCGCCATCCACGACGTCCTGGTTTCAGTCGCTGTAGCTTACGTTTGCAGACGTCTAGTTTTTAATGCAATTATTTGGTCATTCTTTATGGTTTCTTTTCCGTGCCTGTAATTTCTAAATGGTATCTGAGATCCCGTAGCGAGTTTATGCAGTCTGACACAGCCTGATAATTCCGACCGCCGAAGTCTTTGTGCCTGCGTGGGAGCCACTCACAGTTCATCAACTACGGGTTTTCTTTAACAACTGACCTGCATTCCTTCCTTCCGCAGCCAGGTGCCTCCCTTCAGGGTGTGGCCTTCCCTCTGTCAGGGCCCAGGGCAGACGCCTCAGGCCCCACCGTAAACCCACAGCCCAGTGCCCTGGGGTTGGGGGGGGGCCCATGCCTGCCCCGCCCCACAAGGCTTGTGGGCAATTTCCTCACAGGCCCCCAGGGCAGGGCAGGTGGGGAGGGTGTGCCCCTTGGGAGTTGCTGCTTTACTGCGGGGTCTCCTACCCCTCTTGGGGACGGTCTCCTGTCCCCACTGGCCATGAGGCCTTGGGGCCCAGAGCTGCAGGTGGGCCTGGCTGGCAAAGCCTCGGAGCAGGGGGCTTCCGGGCTCTGGTTCTTTTGGGGCTCCATCTCCCAGAGGCCCGTCTTCCCCTGGCTTGGACCTGAACATTCCTATTTTGCCAGCTTTTTGTTGCTTTCAAGAAATGCTTGTCCTGTTTTATGCCCCATTTGGTTGTTTTCCCAGGAGGGCTGGTCTGGACCCCAGCCCTGCCCCCCTAGCTTCAGTGCCTCTGCCCACGTCTGCTCCCCCCACCTCCCCACGCTGCGGCCAGGCCCCAGGCCCCCCACCTGCTCCCTCGGAGGGTCCAGGCCCCTCACCGCTGGTGTGGGCAGCTGGCGGGAGCTCTGTTCATCCAGCACGGGCACAGGGCAGGACCCGGCCACAGACACCCCCTCCCCTCCATGGCAGCCCATTTCCTGCTTGAGGCTCCAGGAAGCCGTGGACTGCTTTGCTTAGGTGCTGGGGACCCCACCCCAGCCAGACCCCCCGCTGTCAAACCCCCGACCCCAGGGAAGTGACTCAGCCTGGGAGTTTGCAGTGGGGGCTCCAGCAGGCGGGGTGCCCCTGCCTTCAGGCTCGGGCTGGAGAGTGCCCTGCCAGGGGGCTGGGAGAGCCCGGGAAGCCCCCACACTCCCTCCTCTGCCCTGGAGCCTCCTGTCCTTGCGCTGGCCATCCTTCCGAGCCTGGGCAGCCTGAGGGCTGACTCATGCGCCCCACCACGTAGGGGGTCACAGGCTCACCCCATTCTCTGAGGAGGGCTGGCCAGAGACCCAACGACAGCTGCAGGGCAAAGGCTGTGAAAGGCTGCACCTGTTGGCCTTGCCTCACCTGGGATGCTCCCAGGAGCCACGTGAACGTCCTCATGAAGCAGCAGATCCCACACTGGGGGGCGGCCCCGCCGGTGGCCAGCCTCTCCCGTCACAGCGGCCACCTCAGAGCCCACGGCGGAGAGGACACTGCTGGACCACACGGATGCCTGGCCTGTGGCTGGCTCTGTCCAGCAGTGTCTGGGGCTGCAGCAGCCCCAGAGCCCTGGGTGACATCTGACCACAGGCTGGGGGCTGCGGTCTCACAGCTCCACAGGGAACCCCCAGACCAGGCCCACCTCCAAGGTGTCCGCAAGCCGGGTGGCCAGCAGGGGTGTCCCCTCACACAGGGCCAGGCTCACAGTCGCTCTTGGAGCACCCAGTCACTGCACTCCAGTCTGCTTCCTGCCCCGCCTGGGGCCCTGGCTGTGGGCAGCTGCTGCCTGGGCCCATCTTCTGGCATCCGGCCTGTGCCCACCGCCCCTCTTGGTCCTGGTGCACTGGGGACAGGTCCTCAGCACCAGGGGTCTGAGCCCAGGTGCACAGGGTCCTGGGGTGTAGGCCGCCCTTCCCCGAGTCACCTGGCCCCTGGGCCCGGCTGCCTCCCGGTGCGGGGGATGGGTTAGGACCCCAGGATGCCTAGGAGAAAACGCGATTCCGGGCTGCTGGGAGGGCGAAGGCGTGATGGGGCTGGTGGGCGGGTCCCTGCGGGTGCAGCGTCCCCTGCCTTGGCCTTCTCAGCAGGGCTCCTGCCGCCGGGGTGGCAACGGCGCCGCGGCCTCCCGGGGGCCTCGCTGCCCAGAACTTATACAGCAGGACCCTCCCGTGGCCCCAGGGAGGGGGAGCAGCGCCAGGGAGACCACTCCCCAGGGGCACCCTGAGGCCCGACGCCCCGCCCCTCGGCCTGCGTTCTCCGGCGCTGGGGAGGCCGGGCAGGCCGTGCGGACGCGCGTGGGCTCCGGAGCCAGCGGGGACTGGGCACGTGGGGGCCGAGGATAGTCCTGCGGGCCTGTCCGCGGGGCGTGGTCTCGGGGACTGGTGGACGTGGTCAGGGGCTGGTGGGCGTGGCCTCAGAGCCCTCGGGCAGGTCTGGGCTGTGGGCGTGACTTCGTGGTGGGCGTGGTCTCGGGGCTGGTGAGCCGAGGGCGTGGTCCCGGGTGCGGGGGCGAGGGCGAGGTCTGCGGCTGGGGGGTACGCGGCGGTCGGGCGCCCGCGGGCTCAGCCCCCTCTCTCCGCAGGGCTGCCGAGGGCCGGCCGCCCGCCGTGCCTGGTGTGCCGGGGCTCGCCGCCCGCCCGGCCGTGCAAGCGCTGCAGCTCCTTCTGCGCCGCCGTCCTGCTCCGCGCCTCCTTCGTGCCGCTCGGCGGCCGGGCCGGCAGCCCGTGGAGCCCGTGACGAGGACCAGCGCGGACGAGGACGGGACCCCGACGACGCGAGCCCGGGCCCGGCGGCCCGCAGGCGCGGCTGGCTGCTTTGGAGACCTGCACGTAGACGAGGGACCTTGTATACAGAGCTATTTTAGAGAAATCGCGCGATCTCACCCTGGTATTTCTTACGAAGCCTCGCCCTATCCCGGTGCCTGCACCTGTCTGCCTGCAGAGCCCTTGTGCCCCCAGCCCCACCCGGCCCCCAGCCCTGCCCTGCGGCGGGACAGGAGAGCGAGACCTGCAGACGCCCTGTGCCCCCGGCCCTGCCCTGCTGCAGGACAGGAGAGGGTGAGACCTGCTGGCACCCTGTGCCCCCAGCCCCCACCCTGCCCTGGCCGCACAATAGGAGAGGGGAGACCGGCTGGCAACCAGGACGCCCCCTGCCCCTGGGAAGGTGCCCTTCCTGTCTCCCAGCCAGAGGGCCCAGACAGGACGTTCGTTCGTCATTTATTCGCTCATTTATTCAACAAAAGTCTCACTGTGCACGTCCAGATTCTTTGCACCCCGGTGTCTCCATCCAACCTGGTGCTATGTGGTGGGTGGGAATGGGCCCCCCAGGTCATGCCTCTTGGATTCCATCGAAGTTGGACTCCTGGGCCTGAGGGTGGTCAGTGGGCCGGGTGGGAGACCCAGGCGTGGGGAGAGTCCGCAAGGCCTCCTCCGTCCCAGGCTGGGGTGCTCCCAGTCGCTGGAGCCTGCACAGGACAAGGGGCTGTCAAGGAGTCCCCAGGGCCAGGTCTTTGTGGAGGGTCCACATCCCCCAGTGCTCTGAAACAGAACAGGAGCCCCCTGGAGAGGGGCAGGGCAGGGGCAGGGGTCCCAGGGTCTTTCTTTGGGCCTTGAGACCAGCACCAGCCCCTCTCCCCTGTGCGGTTACCTGTGGCTACTTCATTGTGGTGCTGGGGCAGCCTGTTAAGGGTGACAGGTGTGTCCCCTGGTGGGTGGGCCTATCCTGGAAAGGTCACAGAGAAGGGCTCAGAGTGTGAGTGGCACGGGAGTCATTTTGGAGACCTCTGCCATGGCACAGCAGTCGCCACTTGTCCCGTTGCTGCAGGAAAGCATCTGTGGCACTTCCTGGAGGCCTCAAGTTGAGGCTGGTGGAGCGAGGCTGAGGTGCCCTGGTGGTCTGTCTCAGGGCCTGGGAGGCCTGGGGCCATGGGGTGACCAGAGCCTGGCCTTCCTGGGCCCCCAACATGCCGGCCTGCTGGTGTGCCGTCTAGCATGGAGGCTGCCTTTGGGTGCTCGGGAGCCACAGGCACGCTGCTCTCTGGCAGCATGGGGCAGGGTGCCCAGTGCCTGCAGTGACCACGGGAATCCCAGCCCACCGAGTGCTCTGGACCAGGCGGGGCAGGGTAGAGGTGCTGGCCCCAGATAGGAGGGAGGCTGGGCAGTGGGCTCTGGCACCGGGTGGGTGGAGGATGGGGTCTATGGTCACGGGCAGCTGGTGAGTCCTCCTGGGTTCCATCGCCTGGGGCTGACGCCCCCTTGGTGCCTTCCCAAGTTCCCTCCTGACCTGAGTCCGCTGGACCAGGCCCGTGTCCTCCCCCAGCCGGGGGGTGGTGCTATCCTCCAAACTTTGGATGCCTTATTGGGGTTTCAGGCAGAACCCCAGCCCTGCCGAGGCCTAGCACACCCCGTGGGACCTGGGTCTCCAGCCAAACACCCCTCCCCATGCCCCCACGTCTGACAGTGCCCTCCCAGGACCAGAGGCAGGTGCAAGGGGTCCCTGTGCTGCTCAGCTGCTGCAGCAAGAGGGCTGGACACAGGGGCCCCGGGCTGTCAGGGAGGGAGGAGCCTGGGGCACCCCAGAAGCACACCTTGATTCTCTTCTTCCACTGCCTTGCACAGAGCTGGCAGGGGCAGGAGGCAGACGAGGTACAGTGAGCCTCTGCCCAGAAACCTGCCTGTGCACAGGAAGCTTCAAGTAAGAAAAGGAGCACGGAGAGATTCCTTGAGCAGAAGCTAGGCCCAGAGTAGCCCAGGGGCGCTGCCCTGGGGTGGGGGGTGGGGGCAGGCACGTGGGGGGAGCCTCAGATCCCAGGAGGGAGCACTCCCTCGGGCTTGGCATGAAGCCAGCAGGTGCAGGTGTGCGGGATGCTTCCTCTCTGCCCAGCCAAGCTCAGCGGGGCCATTGGCTACTGTCCCCATGGTCAGGACATACCCCTGAGTGATGGGGGTCCACACAAGTGGCCCCTTGACCCCACAGGCCCGGAGCCAGCCCTGCTCCACCGGCCGGCCCCGTGGGGAACCCACTTACCTGGGACCCCTGGTATCAGAGGTCTCAGGACACTTCCTTTGGCAGCCTGGAACTCCGTGTGGTCTGGCAGCGTGTGTCAGCCCCTGGCAGGCGAGTGGGCAGGTCTGGGGGCTGCCCCCTGCCGGCTCCCATAGGCCCCGTCTCACCAGGAGGCGGAGTGTCCCTGCCTGTGTGCTGTAGGGAGCAGCTCCTGTTTGTCTTTGGGGCTGGAGCTGCGGGTCAGCCTGGACGCTTCCATCCGCTCTCAGCCAGATGTGCGTGGGGCCGGCACTCGCCTTCCTCTGCCTGGCCTGGGGCTCGTACGGGAGCCTGGCCATCCCCCGGGTCTCGGAATGTGGCCTGTCCTGTTCTCAGGTGAGGCCCTGGTTTCTCCACAGGTGGGCACCGGTGTGACACGCAGCACACAGATGGGCAAGGGGTGCAGGGGGCCGGGGAAACTGAGGCAGCAGTGGTGACAGGAGTCTCTAGGAACCTGGCAGCCGGGAGATCGCTGGGAGGTGCCTGGCCTGGCCTTCCCACGCCTGTCCTCCTCAAGGTCCTGCTGGTAGGGCGGCCCAAGAGCCCCTCTGGGCTGTTTGTGGAACCGTGTTGCATCACCAGGGTGCTGGGCTCCGGGTCGGCATCCGGGCTTGTGTGAACACGGCTAAGGAAACACTCAGGAACGAGCTTGTCCCCGCCCTGGGGGGACCCACAGGGGAGGATGTGAGGTGACAAATGGTGCTGGGCCTCGCTGCAGGGCGGGTGACTCAGCCTGTGGGAAAGGCACCTGCAGCAAGAAGTGTACCGGGCACAGCCCAGGAAGTGGCCCCGGTTCCCAAGACAGGCCAGGCACCGAGGGGACATAGGCAGGTGTCATGGGGGTGGGGAGTACTTATTGAGCACCTGCTGTGTGCACTGGTCCCAGTGTAGGGGTGGCAGGGAGCAAGACGTGCCTTTCAGAGGCAATGGCCTGGCCGCCCCGGGGAACTCTTAGGGGGCACTCAGGCAGCCCACAAGCCTGGGAGGGCCTCCGGCTGAGGGCTCAGGTGGCCGGAGCGCGGGGTGGGCTGGTTGGGCTCCGGGCAGGGTACAGGGCCACGGGGACATCGGGAGGGACAGGAAGGGTGTGGGCTGGGAGAGGCCCCCTTTGGCTGAGGGTGGGAGCCGGTGGGCGTGGAGGGGGTGGGTGGGTTCGGGTGGGCGGGCTGGTGGCCAAGGCCCACCTGCGGTGGAGGTGGGAGGGATCACAGATGAGACTGCAGAGGGAGATCAGCCTCTGGGCTGATGGAGGAGATGCTTCCTGCGTTGGGAGACCGCAGGGGCCAGGATTTGGGGAGGAAACTCAACTTTAAATGCAGGTTTTAGAAGCTGTGAGGCATGGTGGGGGTGGCGCTGGGTGTGCAGGCCGAGTGTCCAGCGGGGTCTATGCTGAGGTGTGATGGACCTGTGGACCTGTCCCACATCCGACAGGACAGGACAGGAGGATCAAGGGGTTGGGGACTGAGCCTTCAGCTCTCTGAGAAAAAAGGGTGAGGGTGGAGGAGGGGTCCAGGGCGATGGGGGGGCCCAGAGGAAGCATCTGGGAAGGGCCCCCACGCTGCCCCTGCCAGGCCCAGACGCACTTGGAACTCCATGCCCTGCTGGGGACACTGGGGTCCAGGAGGAGAGGGGAGGGAAGGGAGGCTGGGTCCCCTGCAGCTGGGGCAGGGCGGGGGGTGGGCTGAGTCGGGGCAGCGTGGGGACTCCCTGCCTCCCTGCACTGCCTCTGTCCTGGGCTGTAAGTGACCATCCCTCCTCACATCCCCTCACCTCCCTGCCGGCATCTTTCCTCTCCCGGTTCAGCAGGCCTTGGGGACGCCACAGACAGCCCCACCATCACGACCGCTGGGAAGCCCCGAGAAGTCCGACGGAAAGCCCCATGGGTGGGGAGGAGGCAGCCCCTCCCCTGTCCCTGCAGATCCCTCTTCCCGCATCCTGGGGAGCTCTGGGTTCCCATGGCCATGGGGGAACCTCATGGCTGCAAGAGTGCTCGGCCGGGACCCGCGGCCCACCTCTCCCTGAGTCCCTGTGAGCTACAGCGCAGGCCGCTCCCCACAGACCCTTCGGCGCCGACGGAGCCTGGTCACAAGTCCAGGCCCCTCTGTCCTCAAGCCGAGTGCCCTTCTTTGGACGCTCCCCAGGCAGGCGGGAGTTGGGGTGGCATAGGAATACACCGAGGGCCGGGCGCAGGGGCTCACGTCAACCCCAGCACCTTGGGAGCCTGGGGCAGAAGGATCGCTTAAGACTGGGAGTTCGACACCAGCCTGGGCAACATAGTGAGACCCCGTCTCCACAAAAAATAGAGAAATTAGCTGGGCATGGTGGCGTGTGCCTGTAGTCCCAGCTACTTGGGAGGCTGAGGCAGGAGGATCGCTTGAGCCCAGGAGCTGGGGGCTGCTGTGAGCTGTGATGATGCCACAGCACTCTAGCAAGGGTGACAGAAGGAGACTCTGTCTCTCGAAAGAAAAAAAGGAAACCAGGAGCGCAGTTTGGAACAGGGCTTTCTACAAGCTCCGTCACTACCTGCCGAACAAGTGAATGGTGGGTGGGGGGTGCTGCGGGGGCCGGGCCGGGGTCCCCAGGGCACACTCCCTAAGGGGCAGTCGAGTCTGGCCTTGACTTGGCTCTCCCAGGCCAGCCCCAGACGCTGAGGGCAGCCCCAGGCCCCCGGGCAGGGCAGGGCTGGCACGGGACAGGGGCTGGGCTGGCTCACGCTGGGTGAAGGTGGGACGAGGGGGGTCACGCTGCCCTCGGCCGCTCACCCTCATGTTCTGTCCCCAGGGCTTCACCTGCAAGAGCCGCGTGAACCGTGAGTACATCCCGCCTCTGGTCACACACCTGCTGCCCTCCCAGTCCTGGCCCACGCGCCTTCGAGGTCCCCTGGGGAGGCAGGTGTGCCCTGCGCCGCCCTGGGCAGGGGTCCCCTCCATCCCACAGCGGTCCCCAGGCCTCCTCATGGAGCCAGGACAGCCCTGCCCAGGCCTGGTGCACACAGGCGGGGCCGGACCTGGGCTTGCTGGAGGTGGAAGTTCCCTTTGCCGCCTGTGGCCACGTTGCCCTTCCGGAGCGGCCACCACGTCACACACCCAGCTCTGCGTGGAAACCCATTTCCTCTTGTCAAACTTTGTTCCCTGAGGCAAAATGACACCCACCGCAGTCTTAAAAAACCATGTTATTGGCTGGGCGCGGTGGCTCACGCCTGTCATCCTAGCACTCTGGGAGGCCGAGGCGGGAAGATCGTTTGAGCTCAGGAGTTCGAGACCAGCCTGAGCAAGAGAGACCCCGTCTCTACTAAAAATAGAAAGAAATTAGCTGGACAACTGAAAATATATAGGAAAAAAAACTAGCCAGGCATGGTGGCGTGTGCCTGTAGTCCCAGCTACTCAGGAGGCTGAGGCAGGAGGATCGCTTGAGCCCAGGAGTTTGAGGTTGCTGCGAGCTAGGCTGATGCCACAGCACTCTAGCCCGGGCAACACAGTGAGACTCTGTCTCAAAAAAAACCCATGCCATTGTCTTTGCGAGCACTGCGCGTGTTTAGCCCCGGACCACACGAGACGCAGAACACGCAGAGGGAGCTGAAGCTCACCCCACAGCCCACATGGAGATAAACGCAATTCACACCAGGAAAACTGTGCTGTAAGTGTGTTTGCAGGCAGGTGTACAGTTAGTAGGATAGACAGATAAAATTTATTTCATAGAAATGAAATTATGCCATTTGAAATATTTTACTTACTTTTACTTGAATTTAAAGGAAAAATAAAGAGATGACTACATGTTAATTAAATGTTTCTTCAGCCTCAGGGATAGTATTTCCTCAGGGACCGCTCAGCGTAGGCAAGGCGATGACGGGCACGCAGGGCAGGCGCAGCCCGGCATTCCCGACCTTCCGGCTCCCTCTGGGGCAGCAGGTGCCACCGGGCTGGGCCCTGAGCCGGGGCCGGGCTGGGGAGGGCAGCTCCGTTCCGCGTGGGTCGTGGGCCAGGTGGCCCTGCCACCGTGAGGTCCTCCCGCGGGGCCCAGGGTGTCTGCGGTGGCTTTGCGCCTGCGCCACCTCCTGCGTGCCCGCGGCTGACACAGACCCTTCGCGCCTGAGACGCTCGTGGACGTTGCCCGGCCGTCTCCCACGGCACCCGCTGCGGAAAGTCCGACACCAGCCTGGCCCTTCCGCCTGGACACCCGGGGCTCACCCTTAGCGTCCCCGAAACGCCCGTGCTGGTCCAGCCACGCCGTGGGGACGCATGATGAGCATTGCTGCTCCTGGATCTCCGCGAGCTTTTCCAATCCGCGGATTTGGTTCTTCCACCGTTTCAGGGAGACTTTCAAGTGATACCGTGAACGCTCCTGTGTGTCGCCTGCAGCAGGGACTCGGGAGGGCTGTGTGGGGTCACCCTGGGCTGTCGCTACCTGACAGCTTCTCTCGGGCTCCACGATCTCGCCTTTTTCGACAGCGTTTGCTGGGGGGGCCTCAGCCGTCCACGCCCGCAGGGCGGCTCTCACCGTGTGCCCGGCTCGCATTCCTGATGCCCTAGTAGCTCTGCGAGGGGCTGCCGGGTCCCTGGGCGTCACCTCCCTTCACACTGCCCTGCCGTCGGGTCCTCCGCTTGGATTCCTCCTTACGAAGACGGGTCCTTGCTGCACGCGCCTGAGGAGTGTCTCCCGCCATCCCGCGGCTGCACTTGCTGCTTTGTCTTCGAATTCCGTTCCTTCCCGTCTCCAACCTCCCTTCCTTCCTTCCATTCTTACTTATAATTTTTTTTTTTTTTTTGAGACAGAGTCTCCCTCTGTTGCCCGGGCTAGAGTGCCGTGGCGTCAGCCTAGCTCACGGCAACCTCAGACTTCTGGGCTCAAGCGATTCTCCTGCCTCAGCCTCCTGAGTAGCTGGGACTACAGGCTTGTGCCACCATGCCCGGCTGATTTTTCTATTTTTAGTAGAGACGGGGTCTCGCTATTGCTCAGGCTGGTCTTGAACTCCTGAGCTCAAGCGATCCTCCTGCCTCAGCCTCCCAGAGTGCTGGGATTACAGGCGTGAGCCACCGCGCCTGGCCCTTCCATTCTTACTTTACCTTTTCCTGCGTGGCGCCTGCAACGTCTCCTCTAGCAGCCCGAAACAGAGCCCTGGTGACTCCCACTCCCCTCGCACCCTCTTTGGACCCAAGTCCCTGACATTTCCCCCGGGAGCTGCGGGGTGAGGGCCTGGGTGTTTCGGGTCACCCTGGTCTGGCAGCCCCGGCGCAGCTGGGGAGGGGAGAACTGGGTGATGTGTGTTCTGGGGGCCCGGCCCACGGGGCAGCGGTGGCAGGAAGCCCTTGGGCTCATCCCCGGTGTGGCGGGAGCCCTGGGCATCCGCGGGGCATCTCTCCTTCCCGCCACACCCCCGTGAGAGCAGCGACAAGATAAGGAAGTCGGGCCCTCCGCGTGGAAGGAAGGAGCTGCAGATACACACGCAAAGGGCTGAGGACACCTGTGCTCTGAGCTGGGGCCATGCGTGTTTCACGTACACGGATTCCAGCTCTGTCCACAGAACATCCCAGAGCCAGTGACCAACGCACAACCAGCAGCCCAGGCTGCGGCCCGGAAATTCCTTTTCCCACTAAAGGAAACCACACAGCACTTCAAAGAAGGGACCGATGCCCGGTCCAGGGCAGAAAGGGCCCCAGGGGAGTCCCGTCACTCCAGAGCTCGAGGAAACCACCCGGGGCCACGGGGGACGCACAGCTCGGGCTGAGAAGGCTCCGTCTGGGCTGCAGAGGGGAAGGATCTCGATGAATCGTGACCCGTGAGTTCGTAACGATATTGTTTGGGGAAAGAGAAAAGGAATTGTTCATCTGCTGTGGACGGCGGGGAATCTGGGCAACAAAAGGACGGAATGGAGCCTCGGAGTGACGAGCCCCTGGGTGAGGAGACTCCTCACAGATCATCCAGCTCGGAGGTAGCAAAGAGGGATAGAATTAGCCAAGCCCGTTCCACCTGCCCCAGCAAGCTGAGCCGCGGTGACACCTGACGGCCGGCGACAGGGACGGACGTGCCTCCCGCAGGGGCTTGCAGCACCCGCTGGGGTCCTGCTGCCCGTTTAGCGGGGAGGCTCTCGCCGAAACGCACCACGGCGGACGCCACGGCCAGTCCGGGACGCCGGGCGTCAGAGAGGGAAAGAGGACCGGGACTCGTGGAACAAACGTCAGGCTTTAAACACGAGCCAGACTCGACTGTAGCGTCTGGACAGGCACGTTTGGGTGAAAACACACAAAGAAACGCAGAGAAATAACTACCACGGAAGTCAGGACGGTGGCCCTGCCCGCGGCGCGGTTAGCAGCCGCGTCTCAGCGTGGACAGGCGGGGTGGGGTCAGGGGTTGCTTCTCAGTTTACTGGGCTGTTTCTGCGGTGTGACCTTCTGTACCCATGTTCCCTTTTTACAATAAAAAGGGTTTTAAAGGGCTTCTCATGTCATACTTTCACTCTTCAGTATGAATTTTTGATTGTCAGGCTTCCTGAAAACTTCAGCAGGCATTTTAATGGGGATGATATTGAATTTATTGACTGATGAAGGCAGAAATAAGATCTTATCAGAGCTGGGTCTTCCAGCCTTTCTGTTTATTCAGAGCATTTACTTTTGCTCTTCAGAGGGAGAAGGACACTAAGATGATTTCCTTATTTTATTGCATTTTCTGGGTTTTGCTGGCGTAAAGCAATGCCATCTTGGGATATTGTTCTTGTATCCAAGACATTTGTTAAAATCTCATTTCTTTTCTTTTTTTTTTTGAGGCACAGTCTTACTCTGTTGCCCAGGCTAGAGTGCTGTGGCGTCAGCCTAGCTCACAGCAACCTCAAACTCCTGGGCTCCAGCGATCCTCCTGCCTCAGCCTCCCGAGTAGCTGGGACTACAGGCATGCGCCACCATGCCCGGCTAATTTTTTTTTCTACATATTTTTAGTTGGCCAATTAATTTGT
>CAUYRT010013598.1:0-11079 GCA_963574885.1 Lepilemur ruficaudatus
AAGATTAGATGGCTATATGAGGATGGTTTTAT
Source organism: Lepilemur ruficaudatus (assembly GCA_963574885.1). Lineage (NCBI taxonomy): Eukaryota > Metazoa > Chordata > Mammalia > Primates > Lepilemuridae > Lepilemur > Lepilemur ruficaudatus. The sequence continues at coordinate 33 of CAUYRT010013598.1, forward strand.
ATCTGGGTTCTCTGTTCTGTTCCACTGGTCAATGTCCCTGTTCTTGTGCCAGTACCAAACTGTTTTAATTACTATTGCTTTGTAGTATAGCTTGAAGTCTGGTAAATTGATACCTCCCATTTTGTTTTTATTGCCTAGGATTGCTTTTGCTATACGGGGTCTTCTCTGGTTCCATATGAAGTGTAAAATTGTTTTTTCTATATCTCTGAAAAATGATGATGGTATTTCCTTTGAACTAAATGACAAAAGAGACACAAGTTATAAAAATCTGTGTGACACATTTAAAACAGTCCTGAAGAGGAAAGTTTATTTCCATAAATGCCTGTATCCAAAAGCCAGAAGGATCTCAAATAAACAACCTAATGAATTGACTCAAAGATCTGGAAAAAGAAGAACAGACTGACCCCAAACCCAGCAGAGGAAGTGAAATCATTAAGATCAAATCAGAACTAAATGAAATTGACAACAGGGAAACTTTAAGGAAGATTAATAAAACAAAAAGTTGGTTCTTTGAAAAAATAAACAAAATAAACACGCCTTTGGCTAGACTAACAAAAAGCAGAAAACAAAAATCTGTAATAAGCTCCATCGGGAAAACAAAGGAGAAATTACAACTGATGCCACGGAGATACAAGATATAATTTATGAATACTACAAAAACCTTTATGCACACAAGCTGGAAAATGTGGAGGAAATGGGCAAATTTTTAGAAACACACAGCCTCCCTGGGCTCAACTAGGAAGAAATAGAATTCCTGAACAGACCAATATCAAGTACTGAAATTGAAACAGCAATAAAAAGCCTTCCTAAAAAGAAAAATCTTGGACCGGATTGTTTCACACCCAAATTTTATCACACCTACAAAGAAGAACTGGTGCCTATTCTGCAGAAATTATTCCACAATATCAAGAAGAATGGAATCCTCCCCAGCTCATTTTATGAAGTCAACATCACTCTGATACCCAAACCAGAAAAGGATGCAACAACAACAAAAAAATCTACAGACCAATATCCCTTATGAATATAGATGCAAAAATTCTCAACAAAATCCTAGCTAACCAAATCCAGGTACTTATCAAGAAAATAATCCATCACAATGAAGTGGGCTTCATCCCAGAGATGCAAGGATGGTTCAACATACACAAATCTATAAATGTAATTCACCACATAAACAGAAGCAAAAACAAAGACCATATCATCCTCTCAATAGATGCAGAAAAAGCATTTGGCAAAATTCAACACCCTTTTATGATAAAAACGCTTAACAAAATAGGCATAGATGGGGCTTACATAAAAATGATACAAGCCATATATGACAAACCCAGAGCCAACATCATACTGAATGGGGGAAGATTGAAAGTATTCTCACTTAGAACTGGAACAAGGCAAGTTTACCCACTATCTCCACTTTCATTCAACATAGTGCTGGAAGTCCTTGCTATATGAATCAGACAAGAGAACGGAATTAAGGGTGTCCAAATGGGGGCAGAAGAGATCAAACTCTCATTCTTTGCTGATGATATGATATTATATCTAGAAAACCCCAAGGATTCAACCAAGAGACTCCTTGAATTGATAAATGAATTCAGTAAAGTCTCAGTATACAAAATCAATACACACAAATCAGAGGCATTCATATACACCAATGATACCAAACTGAGAACCAAATCAAAGACTCAATTCCCTTCACAATAGCAACAAGGAAAATAACGTACCTAGGAATATATTTAACAAAGGAGGTAAAAGATCTCTACAAGGAGAACTATGAAACACTGAGGAAGGAAAGAGCAGAGGACGTAAACAGGTGGAAAACCATACCATGCTCGTGGGTTGGCAGAATGAACATTGTTAAAATGTCTATACTACCCAAAGTGATCTACAGAGTCAATGTAATCCATTTCTACTTTTTTGATGTAAGCATTTAATGCTATACACTTCCCTTTTAGCATTACTTTTTCTGTATTTCACAGCTTTTGATATGTTGTGTTTCCATTTTCATATGTTCTAAAATTTTAAAAAAGCCATCTTAATTTTTTTATAGATCCAATCATTGTCCATGAACATGTTATTTAATTTCTATGTATTTGTACATTACTGAAGTTCCTTTGGGTATTTATTTCTAGTTTTAGTCCATTGTGGTCTGAAAAGATATCTGATATAATTTTGACTTTTAAGAAATTCATTGCAACTTGATTTGTGGCCTAACATGTAGTGTATCTTAGAGAATGTTCTGTGTGCTGATGAGAAGGATGCATATTCTGAGGCTGTTGGCTAGAATGTTTTGTAAATGTCTGTTAGGTCCATTTGGTCTAAAGTCCAGTTTAAGTCCACTGTTTCTGTTGATTTGCTGTCTGGATTATCTGTCTAATGTTGTAATTAGGGTGGTGAAGTCCTTCATTATTATTACTATCTATCTCTCTCTCTTTTGGTTTAGTAATATTTACTTTACAAATCTGGTTGCTCCCATTTTGGGTGACTATGTATTTAGAATTCTTATATCATCTTGCTGAACTGATCCCTTTATCATTTTATAATGATCTTCTTAATTGTTTTTGATTTAAAGGGTCTGTTTAATCTGATATAAATATACCTATTCCTATTGTCTTTTATTTCCATTTGCATAGAATATTTTTTTTATCCCTTTACTTTCAGTCTATATGTGTCTTTATGGTAAAGTGAGTTTCTTATAAGCAGCATATGCAATAGTTGGACTCTGTTTTTTAATCTGTTCAACCAATCTTTATATTTTAAATGGAACATTTAATCCATTTAGATGTAAGGTTAATATTGACATGTGAGATTTTGTTCTTGTTGTAGTATTGACTGTTTTATGGTTGTTGTTATAAATTCTTTGTTTCATTTTCTCTACTCCTTATTGTGGTTTGTTGTTTGTTTTTTGCAGGGTTGGTTTCATGGTGATGAATTCCCTCAGAATTTTCTTATCTAAGACTTTATATCTTATTCATTTATAGAGGTTAATCTTGCTGAAAATAGAATTCTTGACTAACACTTTTTTCCTTTAGCATTATGAATGTATCATTCCATTCTTTTCTGGCCAGTAAAGTTTCTGCTAAGTTAGCTGTTAGTATGATGCAGATTCCTTTGTAGGTGACTAGATACTTTTCTCTTGCTGTTTTCAGGATTCACTCTTTCACTTTAGACTTTACTTTAGACAGTCTGATTATAATATGCTGTGGTGAACTCCTTTTTGCATTGTGTTTGCCTGGGGATTGCTAAGTCTCCTGTATCTATGTGTCTAAATCTCTCGCTAGGCTTGGGATTTTTCATCTATTATTTTGTTAAATAGGTTTTCTAAACCTTTTGATCTATCTTCATCCTCACAAATACTGATAATTCATAAATTTGATTGCTTCATGATGTTGTCCTGAATGTCCCGAAGGCTTTGTTCCTGTTTTTTATTCTTTTTTTTATTTTTGTCTTACTGGATTATTTTAAAAGGCCTATCTTCAAGTTCTGGAATTCTTTCTTCTGCTTGATCTAGTCTGCTGTGGAAGCTTTTGAATGTATTTTCTATTTCCTTCAATGAATTCTCCACTTCTAGAATTTCTGTTTCATTTTGTTTTTTTTAATATATATATCTCCTTGGTAAACTTCTCATTCATACCCTGAATTGTTTCCCTGAGTTCTTTGTATTGGTTTTTAGATATCTCTTGCAACTCATTGAGCTTCTAAAAATCAATGGTTTTAATTCTTTATCTGAGACTTTGAGAATTGCTTTTTGGTCAAGAACTATTGTTAGAGAACTGTTGTGTTCCTTTGTAGATGTCATATTACCTTGCTTTTTCATGGTTCTTGTGTCTTTATATTGATTTCTGTGCATTTGATGTAATTGCCTCTTCCTATTTTTAAATTTGCTTTCTTTGGGGAGGAGTACTTTTTCCTGAAGGTGTGCCCATCATGTTGGTTGGGTAGAGCCCTTTCTCTTTACTTCTGGGTGGATACAGTAGTAAAGTCTTTGTATACTTTGTTTGGCTATAAACAGTATTAGTGTTATCTGTGGTTTCCTTGGTGTGTTAGGATTCGGTTATTGGTGGAGGCTGTGGTAAAGTTGTGCTGAGGACTGGAATGCCAGAAGGGTCCATCTGATTGTTTCAGTGGTAATGGTGCTGTACTCAGCATGTTTAACCATGTGCCCTGGGGTGACATACACTAGCACCTGTGTTAATGGTTTCAGGTGGGCTGATTCTTGGACTTTTAGGTGGTTACGTATCAATTGCAGTAGTGGCTTACTTTGGGGATGTGTGGGATCTCAAGTCCCCAATTGGCCAGAGTGGCATGGGTGATGACAGTAGTAGTGGTGAGATACTATTTGGGGGTCCCAAGCACTTGTGTTGGCAGTTGTTGCAATGGACTGTGCAGGCCAGCCTCCAGTCCAGATGTGGCACTTGCAGGTAGAAGACAGCTGAGGTGGTAGTGGTAGGGTATTTATGCCCAAACTCAATCCCCTGGGGGGAATGCTTGAATATCCCAGGTGGCAGATTGGGCTGTGCAACCCCTAGGACACCAGACCTCATGCTTTATCTTAAGGGTACAGGGTGAAGTCAAGTGGAGCCAGGCTGAGCAAGCTTGCACTCAGGTCTTCCCATGGCAAGTGCCTGCACCAGCTGTGGTGGGCAGGTGTAGGGAAACCCTCAGGTTCCTGGAGGAATGCTTGGGTGAGAGGCAGCCACCACTGCACTGAGGTCCTGTCATGGTGAGTGTGAAGTCAGCCCCAGTAAACACAACCTTGGTCAGCAGATGGGGGACATGTATCCCTATCATGTCCCACTCCTGGCAGGGCTTGCTTCTCAGTACCAACACTTATCGCTGAGCCACCTGTTCCACAGTTCTCACCTACACCACAACTCAGCCCCAGGATGTAGGAGCCTCACCCTGCTCAAGACCAAACCTTTGTGGCAACTCTTATCCCATTCAAGTCCTGAGTTGATGTCACTTTCCAGTGCTGCTGTCTGTAGCCCATGCCACACTTACTTTTCAGTCCTGGTTTGGGGAGCCCACCCCCTCTGACACCCTGGTTCCACAAGCAACAATCTGAGTTTTCCTAACTCCTAGGTCTGGTACCAGTAGTTCCCAAGGCAGTGGCTAGAATTGAAAATGGCATCTTGCTGTAGACTTTTAATTTTCAGAAAGGGCATGGGACCCAAGGAAAGTTTCCTCTCTGGAACAGTTCCTTCTAACAGTCTTCCAGCCACTCTCTAAGTTAGATTCAGGGCTTGGGAGGTTCAAGGTGCTCTCCCATGGCCTGGATTGTATGATTCCCCAGTGGGAAACTGGACTGCAGAAAGATTCTCACTTACCTTCTGGATAGGGGAGTCACTCCCAGTTCCCAGCTAGTTCCAGCCAAGTAGGCTGCTGCTGGTTTTTCTTTTCCTTCCTAGTTTTTGGTGTTTCCTGTTGCTTTTCTGTTGAACTCCTGTGTTCCCTCTTGAATAATGTATTCAAAGTACGATTGTCCACACAATATTTTGGTTCTTATAAGTGAATGAAGCATGCTAGAAATGATCCTAGTCAGCCATCTTGAAGAAAAACATTGTTAGGATTTTTATTGCAATAGTATTGTATTTATAGATCATCTTAAGGAGAATTAGCATCTTCACAATATTGAGTCTTCTGACTCATGAATGTGATGTATCTCTTCCTTTTTTAGAGTTTTAACAACATTTCTCTCAGCAACATTTTGTAATTCTCAGTGTAAAAGTTGCAAATCTTTTGTCAGATATATCCGTAAGTAGTTCCCATTTTTGATTATTATTATTTGAATATTATTATAAATAATATTGTTTTTGAATTTCAATTTCAAGTTGTTTTATTAGTAAATAGAAATACGGTTGGCTTTTGTATGTTGAAAACTTGACAAATTCACTGATTAATTCTAGTAGCATTTTTGAAATTCCATATACTTTTCTACATAGATGATTGTGTCATCAGTGAGTAGAGACAGTTTTACTTCTTACCACAATCTGGATGACTATTTTTATCACTGGGGTTAGGACTGCTAGTACAATATTGAATAGAAGTGGTGACAATAGATATTCTTGCCTTGTTCGTAATATCAAAGGGAAGGAATTTAATTTTCACAATTAAGTATGATGCTGGATGAAGATTTTTTTGTGAATATACTTTATCAGATTGAGAAAGTTTGCTTCTATTGCTAGTATGCTGAGCATTTTTATCAGTAGCGGAGGTTGGATTCTTGTCAAATACTTTTTTGCATTTATTGGGATAGTCATATGTTTGTCTTATTTTTAATCTATTAATGTGGTAAACTATATGGATTGATTTTTCTATTTGCATAGAATAAATTTCTCTTCCCTCCCTCCCTCCTTCCATAATATCCCTTATACTATTACGGAGAAAAATTGACTTGGTGGTTCAGTCAAAGTCCTGGCAGAGGTTCTAGTTCTTACTATTAGCCACATCCTTGGGCTATTCACTAAACTTCTTGACACTCACTCTTCTTATGTATAAAGTGGTAATGATAATGTCCATTCTGAAAGCATCATTGAGTAGACTAATCAAGGATTTGTTTGTAAGAGCTCTCAGGAAAACGTAATATATAAGCTCTACATGTTCAAAGTTCAAACATTCATGCTGAAGAGTTTTCCGTCATAGACAAACATCAATAAGTGCAACATAAAACCCAAAGGTATTGTTTGACAAAGGGCCTCCTTTGCCATTAAAGAAGTCTTCTGTGTCATGGCATGTTATCTTCCCAATATTTTTGAGAGATGAGCTTAATTTTGCCAGTTTTAAAGGTGAGGAAGCTGAATCATAGCTGAGTATAGGTTGATTTTATGTTATCATCTTTGGAAATTGTCATAACTGTATAGGGGAGAAACACAATTTATTTTTCTTGCCTACCACATCATGCCAGAAAAAATTCTATTCTGATAATTTAGTTGTATGTTTTAATTTCTCATCTCTTATCACTCCCAGCTTCTAAGTGCTATACTTTCATTCACATTTTAAAGGAAAGATTTCTATAAGCTGCACATACAGCGTCTGTCATGAAAGAAACAGGCACAGAATGCCAATCATTTTTGATTTGTATTTAAGGGGAAGACAGCCAGCTCTCCTGCTTCTTGCCTCACCTTGGCAAGGTTAGTAAGATTCACTTTAAATATTGCAAAGTGTTTGATCTTTTAATTAATATTTCCTATGTCTATATAGCAGCCTTCTCACAGAACCTCAAAAGAAATTCGTAGTCATCATTAGTTAATACACTCAATGTCCCTGTGAGACAGGAACAGGGCAGGTGGTGTTATCTGCCTTGTTCACATAAGAGAACTGGAAGTCAGCATGATGCCTCCAGGCTGTTCCAAGGGGAATCGGGTGATTCAGGAGCAGATCTCAGTTGTTTACTCAGAATCAGTACTTTCAACAGTGTAATTTTGAGCTGGAAAAAAATAATTTGGGCCAAGAACAGGAATAATAGCCAAAATCCAAATTGACAATTTTTGCTGCTTGTTACTACCCTTCTTTTTTTTTTCCAAACAAGGCTTTATAGATTTTGAAACACTTTGTCCCCATGTATGTATTATCCATCCATCTACCATTCATCCATCCATGTATCCATTCTCAACAAAGCACTTATTGACACTATTTTAGGTCCTAGAGCTACAAAGTTGAAAAATATTTAGTCTTTGCCCTCAGGGAGCTTGCAGTCTACTGGAGACGCCACATTAATTAATAAGTTCTTCAAAATAAAGCAGATTCTTTGACAGATGCATATACAAGGAATAGTACTGTAAATAAAAAGGTGGAACTGTTCAATTCTATGTGGGGTCAACTTTAGGGAGAAGATAAGTTGTGTCTTGAAAATACAGCAACCCATGAGATTTAAAGCCGAAGCAGGGGTTTAAAAATTATGTTACCATCACACTTTAGAGCTGTGCTTGTCAGACTTCAATGTGCATTAGAATCACCTAGAGGGCTTGCTGAAACACAGATTTCTTGGCTCCCATCTCCAGCAGCTCAGATTCACAAGTCTAGGGTGAGTGTACTTTTAACATGCTCCCAGGTGATGCCGAAGCTGCTGATGTGTAGATCACACTTTGAGAAGCACTATTTTGGAGGCAGATATAACCTTTGATATCACTGTTTTAATCAAGTGATTCCATAGGTCATTTTTATAGGAATTCACATAAAATCTAAAAATGGCAGAGATCAATGAATAAAAACACACATTTTATAAAGAGGCAAGTGCAATCCAAAATTTTTAGTGATTTGAAGATTACCTGATTAGTCAGCAACAAAATTGACTCCACATTGCTTTTCTAACAGTGGTTTCTGATCAATTTTCCTTATGGAGCTAGATGGTCCTCTCAAACTACCAGTTACAAATTTTGGTCAATTTTATGAGTATTGAAGTACCGATGAAAAATGCCTTGAGAGGGTAAGTGTGGGTATCCATCCATAGACAAGCTGCAAAGTAAACATCAGGATAGAGGCAAAGCACTCGCATCAATGGCAGGAACTTTTAGGAGGTCTAGTTGTCTCAGTTGTAGAGGCTTTACAAGAATCTGTTTAGTGAAGCAGTTATACACAATTCTGAAGCCACCTTCTATGGACCTCTATTCCAGTGGAGAACTTCTGTTTATGAAATTTCATGGTATTGAGAAGTTTATACAGGCAAGCATGCCTCATATGATTGTGATTTGCTTTCTTTACTGAGCTTTGCAGATATTGCACTTTTTACAAATTGAATGTTTGTGCCAACCCTGCATCAAGCAAGTCTCCTTGTGCCATTTTTCCAACAGTATGTATTCACTTTGTGTCTCTGTGTCACATTTTGGTAATTCTTGCAATATTTCAAACTTTTTAATTATTACTGTATTTTCTATGGTGATCTATGATCACTGATCTTTGATGTTACTGTATAATTGTTTTGGGGTGCCATGAACCATGCCCATAAAGGATGGTAAAATAAACCTATAAATTGTGTGTTCTGACTGCTTCATCAACTGGCTGTTCCCCCATCTCTCTCCTTGCTTTATTGCCACAATGGAACCACACTCACAGTATCTCTGAGGTATGCCTGTGGATATAGAAACTCCTGTTTATTTTGATTTGGGATTGGAGGAGTGGGGAAGATAGCAAGGAAGGAGTGAATCAACAGATTTCTGGGTTTCTACCACTTTAGTGTTATGATGCTGCTTTTATTTTGTTCATCAGTCATGCAGGCAACCAATCTTGTGTCTCAGCTTGCAATGTAGTTCTTGGACTCTCAATGAGCTTTTGATCTGAGGGCTCCTTAAAGTCTAAACCTTTTCTGTTTTATGTACCCCCAGGGCTTGCATGACGGCTGGCATGTTAGCTGAGCCTCAGGAAATATTTGCGGAATGGATGAATGAACTGTGAACATATGAATGCCCCCACTCAGAATAGTATTGGCTTTTCCAAAAGCAGCAAAACCAGGCCTCGGGCTGGACTGAGGCAAACCATTAAATTGGTAAAGTTTCCTCAGAATTCACACAGGACAAACCAGCCATCCCTAATCCTTTCAGGTGCATAGTATTTCTGTGTGGATCTCTGCTGCTCATGGCTTGTACAGGGACAATTCTACTTGCCTTTCTTTATTCTTTTAGTGCATACATTTTACTTATTTATTTGTGGTAAAAATGCATAACAAAACTTACCATCTTAACCATTTTTAAGTGTATAGTTTGGTAGTGTTAAGTATGTTCACATTAGTATTAAACAGATCTCCAGAAATTTTTCACCTTGCAAATCTGAAACTCTATAATCACTAACAACTCCTCTTTTTCCCCTTCCCTGAACTCATGTTAACCATCATTCTACTTTCTGTTTCTGTGACTTTGACTACTTTATGTACCTCATATAAGTGGAATCATACAGCTTTTTTCTTTTTGTGACTGGCTTATTTCACTGAGCAAATGATGTCCACCTAGCAACATAGATGTATGTGTTCAACGTTCACTCATGTTGTACCATGTAACAAGAATCCCTTCCTTTTTAAGGGTGAATGAAATTTCACTCTGTGTATACCACATTTTGTTTTCCCATTCATCTGTTGATGGACATATGGGTTATTTCCACCACTTAGTGATTATGAATAGTGATGCTATGAATATGGATGTTCAAATACAGTAATCCTCCACATAATGACGTTTTGGTGCATGAACTGCATATATGACAGTGGTCCTATGAGATTATCACACTGTATTTTTACTGTTTCTTTTTTATTTTTAGATATGTTTAGATACATAAATTTTTACCATTGTGTTACAATTGCCCACAATATTCAATACAGTAATATGTTGTAGCCTAGGAGAAATAGACTATGCCATATAGCCTAGGTGTGTTACCAACTAGGTTTGTGTAAGTATAGCACACTCTGTGATGTCAGCTTAACAACAAGATCACCCAAGGATGCATTTCTCAGAAGTACTCTTTTAGTTAAGTGATGCATGATTGTATATCTTTAAGATCCTGCTTTCAATTCTTTAGGATATATACCCAGAAATGGAATTCCTGGATGACATAGTAGTTCTATATTTAATTTTTTGGAGAACCTCTGTACTGTTTTCCATAGCAATTACACCATTTTGCAAACCCACCAACTGTGTACAATGGGTTCATTTTCTTCACATTCTCTACAATACTTGTTTTTTGGTTTCTGATAGTAGCTATTCAAATGAGCATGAGGTGATATCTCACTGTGGTTTTGATTTGCATTTCTATGATGGTTAATTATGTTGTGCATCTTTTTACATGCTTGTTGGCCATTTGTATATCAATCATCTTTGGAGAAATGTCTATGCAAGTTCTTTGTTCATTTTAAAATTGGGTTATTTGATTTTTGTTGTTTTGAAAGCAGTGCTGGAAAGAGAGACCAATCTCTTGGCGGGTGTGTCAAAACAATAAAAAAAAAATGTTAAGAAGAGATATGCCCAGTTTCCCATGAATACCTAGAATTTCAAGAAAATCATAGCAAATGAAAATGAAGTGTGAGAACAAGGTGTCTGGCCTGCTCAAAGCAATCTGGCCAGAGGAAAGCAGTTTT
>CAUYRT010013605.1:0-12378 GCA_963574885.1 Lepilemur ruficaudatus
ATATTAATAAATACATGTATTTAGAGCCAACTGATTTTCAACAAAGAGGCCAAGAATATATATTGGGGAAAGAATACCCTTTTCAATAATTGGTGCTGGGTAAACTGGATATTCATACACAGAAGAATGAAACCAGACCCCTATCTTTTACCATGTACAAAAATCAACTTAAAATGGATTAGAGAGTTCAACTTAAAACCCGATACTATAAAAGTACTAGAAGAATACATGGGGAAATGTTCCAGAACACTCTTCTAGGCAAAGACTTTAAGGCTAAGGTCCCAAAAGCACAGGAAGTAAAAATTAAAATAGACAAATGAGAGTATATTAAACTAAAATAGATAGTTTATTAAAATAAAAATCAGTGTGTCATTGTGACCTAGTCAGTTCTGTATTTCCTTCTCAGTGACTGATTATTTTTAATAGCAGAAGAGGTCAGAAATGACTTTGATGCTACAGATTGTTCCTCTTGATTTCCTTTTCTCTTTCTTGACATCAGGTTTGTCTTTGCAATTCAAGTGATAGAAGGAGAAATAAAATTTCAGATAAGACCACATGTTTAGATACATCAGAGTATGCTGCCTTACCAAACATAGTTTAAGAAGAGTTAAAAAAAAGTACTTTCTATTCAAATAACATGATAATTAATAACATTCATATTTTCAAGAAAATAATTATATTCTCCATAAAAATTTAAAAAGTAATCTCTTTGAGAAATCTCCCTTCCTCCATTTGTATTTATTGTTTCCTTGAACTAACCATCTGGTCCTTTAAAATCCTAACTAAGTGGGAAGACTTTAAAATTACTGAAGACTTTCTTTTTATTCTTGAGAGAAATAAACACATAGGTGTTCAGAGTAGAATAAAAATGCACTTACAAGCTTAGAAAACCCTGTAAAGTAAATTATGTTTGTTGCCTTTTAACCTTTTTTAAACACTCTCAGTGCTAAGAAAAATATTTATTTATTTGAATTTTCATTCTGAAAGTATATGCTGGTTTTAAACATTACCAACTCTCATTATTTACTATTCAGTTATAATAAAATAAATAGTGAAAAAATATGTTCAAAAGTTTATTGTGTGCATGCATATATTGCTAGAGAAAAAGAGAATAAAGAAACATATTTTGTTTTAAAAGATAAGCAAAAAAATTAAAACAGGGAAAATAAAAATTCAAAAAAGAGGGTGTTATAGAAATCAGGGTTTGACAGGAATATCTAGGGCTAAGTATCTAGACCTAAGCCCATCCTCCGAAGTGAGGTATCACAAGAATGGAAGAACAGGCACCACATGTACTCGCCATCAAACTGGCACTGACTGATCAGCATTAAGGTGCTCACACAGTAGTAATATTCTTTGGTGGTAGGGGGGTTGGGGGTGAGTAAACTCACAACTAATGGACTCGGTGAGCATTGTAGGGGGGAAAGGGCACATCTCAAATCATGGCTGGGATATGGCAAAGTCATAACACGTAACCAAAATGTTTGTACCCCCATAATTTCCTGAAATAAAAAAAAAAAAGTGATGGCACAAGATGTAAAAACAATTACATTTTTCTACTGGACTTTTTTTCTCATACAAGTAGATGCAACATATATCTAAAACTTTAAGGCTTTTTGAGTAAGTTTAGAAAAAATTATTTGCCAGAAAATAAATACAATTGAAAGATGTGGTGAGCATCATGAAGGGGATGGGTATGCTTGAAATGTATTTGGGGATGGGTATCAGGGGTCTCAATAGCGGGTAGGAAATCTTCTAAAACTGATTTATGTGAATAGCTGTACAACTTGGTAAATTTACTGATAATCATTTAATTATACACTTAAAATGGAATAAAGACATGATATGTAAATTACACTTCAATAAAGAAAAAAAACAATTATAGCCCATGAGGAAAAAAAAACACATTGGATTTCATGCAGAGGTGTGGCTGAATACATCTGTAATCAGCATGTCCATGGTTATGTAGGAAAACATGACTGAACACAAATTTGAAAATATTATGAAAGACCAGATACACTTGGCCATAATAAAAAATTATTTATCCCTCATTGAAAAACAAAATTTTTAAATATATTGTATTCAAATAGTTATAGAAAAATGCATTTTTAATTCTTATTAATTATTCATTAATATTTTTATATTAAAAATATTTACAACATACCTCCTGACTCCAAACACGGATGCAACCATGAAAAACTATAGTAGAACAAAGTGACTAAAGACCCAGCATTCTGGTTGGAAAATAGAAAGAGGAACTCTAGGGAACCAGAAAATATTAGGGAGACACAAAAATTGGAATTACTTCATCAGGACTTTAAAAAGCAGCTAACATAAAAATGTTCTAATAAGCAGTCATTCTTGATATCAGTGAAAAACTGGAAATTCTCAGCAAATAAATAGAAGATATAAAGAGCCAAATAATGCATTAGAGCTGAAAAAATATTATAATGGAAATAAAAATGCTGAGTAGGCTTTTTATTAGAAATGAAATTAAAGAGGTAAGAATCTGTGAACTTGAATATAAATCATTCGAAATTTTCCAATCTGAATAATAGAGAAGAAAAAAGATGAAACAATCTTGAATAGAACCTTAGGGACCTGTGGAACAATAGCCAAAGTTCCAACATCTGTGTTATCTGAGTCTCCAAAGGAAAGGAAAAGGAGTGTGAAATTAAAAAAATATTTGAAGATATATTAGGAAAAGTTTCCCAAATTTGGCAAAAGCAGAAGTTAATACAACTGAAAGGAGAAATCAACAAAGCTACAATTACAATTGGATACTTCAACAATCCTCTCATAATAGACATAATTAGTGAACAGAACATCAAGCAAGAGTACAGAGGAACTTAACCCCATCATCAATTTTGAAAAAAATAAAGTTGTCATGATCCTATTATCTGACTTAGGGACTTGTTAGAATACAGCAGTAGTCAAACCAGAGGAGGGAGGACTCTAGTTTCACCACTCAATCATTCTCTTTGTTCGCATCAGGTTAGTCTGAGCCAAAAGACCCAGTACCTAGACCCCACATCAGATAATGCTCTGTGCTTTTCAGTACACATAATTTCTTATAACAACAAATAAAATAATCCTTAAACATTTATTTCAGTGAGATTTATGAAATATTTGGTCTCCCAAAATAAGAGATAGGGCCTGTTAAAAACACTTTTTTGTGTGTTACTCTCACAAATTTCTATTTAGAATGTATAAATTTATCAAATGTCTTCTATTTGTTATGTATAGAATTAGTAAAATCTATAAAATTATTTTCCCCTATACTTGTTTGGCATAAAATGTATTGGTCTCTGAAGGAATAAGATGAAATCATTCTACAGAAGAATTACAGATATTCAGAGTTATTTCTGCACAGTAATACTCAATAAGTTCTCTTTGATGGCATTACTCCGTTCAACAAGAAGAATGCTTCGATGACACGCAATATTGTGTGTAGGCTGAAAGTATGTAATTTAAAACAACCGCTGCCATTTAATTACCAAATGAACCTATACCAACTTATTTGACCTCTCTCTGCCTTAGTTTCTCCATTTATAAAATGGTAGTTACAATAAATGGTGTACTTCTTAAGGCTTTTGTGACTATTATGTGAACCAATAGATCTAACACATTCAGAACAGCAACTAAGACATTTTAAGCACCATATAAGTTATTATTATTTGCAATTATATCTGCCCAAAAGTAGGATCCCTCTTCTTAGTCCCCACATTTCTATGACATGGCTACAAATATCTTGGAAATATATTTGTTCATTGTATATCTGCATTTATTTATATTCTAGAAAATGCCTTTATATGTGTCAGGCATTATCTAGGTCTTGGATATCAAGATAATTAAATCTAGACCTTGACTTAGAGGAGATAACTCTAGTGGGTGTAATTTGCAGACAAAGAGAATCCTGTACCAAAGAGAGTAATTAGAAAATTTTATTTTGGATTAAAGAGAAAAATCTTTTCTTAGTTCATATAAGAATCATTGATTTCATAAATAATAAAGAAAATATGCTAATATTTATATTACCTAACTATGCTATGTATATATATTTATGTAGATTTCACCTAACCACTGGGCCTTGGTTCCACTGTGACATGTTGCTAGTGGCATTGATCACAACAATTCATGTTATATGCCGTATCTGAAGAGATAATTTTAAGACCAAAAAAACATGCTAGAAGAAGTTTCTTGTTCTTAGTAGCTTATCCAAGATATTTATTTTACATTCAACAGACTGTGAAACATCTGTTTATTAATGTAGCTTTATGATATGTTATAAACTTCCCTAACATAAAATATGAAATTGCACATTTGAGCCCAGATTTTCTTTTCATCCCCTTGTGTTCAGTTTGGCAAAAGGCCAGTACTGCCTAAGATATAAAAAACAAACTGTGAACCTTTTTTCAAAATTGAAGGTAATATTTTGTTGGAGAAATATTGTAACTACTAACTAAAGGCAAAGACTTGATGATGTTATTTTAATGTCTCTATTGTCCTCATTATATAGGCTAGGATGTCATTTCTTACCTTAATATATTATATTACATTATATTACATTTCAAAGTCATTTTAACTGAATAACTTTCGAGTTTAGTTTACAAATCATAATAATTTCAATATTTTAGGAGTCTACACAGAATTTTGAAATTAATGGTAAGTTTCATTAATTCTGAGATTTTTCAGAAGTTTTATTTATCATACAGAATAGATGATCATTACTTTATAGCAAACAAAAACACATTCTGAGCCATATATGCATAATAGTCCGTCACACAAAATGTTGAGTTCATGCCAGTGAGCAGGTCTCTCTTTTTCAAATGCAGGGATGACAAAATAATGCAAAGACCTAAGATCATGCATGCAGTGACGTACCAAACATCATAAACAATAACACCTGAGATTGCAAGCACAATGCAGTCACTAGGAACGAGAAAATTATGTGAGATCTCAAGTCCGTGTGCTCAGGAATTCTCTGAGAAGCCTCAAAAGACATTTGTTCAATTCAGCCATTGCTAGGTTAGACTGTAACTTAAATCATTTTATTCTCTTAACTCCCACCAAAAAAAGCTGTCCTGGCGCCTTCTTTTGCACGGTAGGAAGGAGTTTAACAACACTACAGCCTGGAAATCCTTCCTCAAATCTGGCCCAAATCTCTCCTGATCTTACATGTATATTCCTAGTTCACCTTCCCTCAATGCAAACAAAGAAAATTTGCTTAAAGGAGAAACTATTCTATGGTTTTTGTTTCCTCAACAAAATAGGAAATAATATGCCCTATTGTATAAAACAAATCATTTCATTTAAATCTATTTTCTAAGCTTCTACTCTGAGCTAGATTAAATTTCTTAGTGGCCCCAAACAACAACTTATGGACATCTTACTTTAAACCATCCCCCTTCCCTAACACTACTAATAGCATTAATTAAAATGTCATTTTTAAAAATAAATATATGCTGCAATTAAACCCACTTCTTTGTAGATCTAATTGCAAAATTCAGGCTAAGTTGCTTCATTTATTCTCTCACTCTTTCCCGCCCTCCCTTCCTCAGATGCACCTGCACTGCTGAGCCCCGCACAGCAGAGGAAGCAGCCTGCTGTGTTCTCTGCTGCACCAAGCCTGGGTCAGACTCAGGGCAGGTGCTGCTGAATGAAGGTGAGCCTGCATTTTTGGCACTCTCTGTATAATTGGTGAGACTTTAGTCACATTATCAAACTAGGAACTGAGATTCTCATTTTGATGGAAAGGAACTAGAGTCTATAAGATGGTTTTATAAAGGTGCAGGACCTAGGGTTAGGGAAGCTACCCTGAGAGCAACTATTGAGCCAAGATCTGAAGGACAAGGAGGCTTTAATAAGCATAAAAGGGTGGATGGAGTGGGGGTAGGTGGGTGGAGAATTTTACGGAAAAGTTAGCAGAGCAGTTTTTGTGGAAAGAGGGGGTAGGGGATGAAAGAAGGCTCACAAGACTGAGATGTCAAACAAGGGGTCTGGGGAGGCACCAAACCTGGCCCCACCCTGGAGAACACAATGGACCAGTTTCCACTGGCCAAGAATAGCTCATGCAGGTGTCTCTGAGTTAGGGGACATGCGCATATTCCTAACAGGCAAGAGTTTAGCTGGCGCTGGCCATCAGAGATGATGAAAGAAGAAATTTGTCTTATTTACAGAAGTAGCATAAGCGAAAGCTAGAGCTTTACTAAATGTGAAAATTTAAATTGATGTGTATTCCAAATCCTGAATACCAGGCAACAAGCTGATATTCCAATATCTGTTTACACAATGTATGTGTTATTATTACATTGGCAAATTAGGTAATATGTTTGCCTTATTTTAAATCACTAAGTTTTGTTTCAAGGTGGTATGCTCATACTGCTTTCCTTACCAACCCAGAAAATCTATTATAACAAAGTCCATTTTTCACAGCAAGTCTAAGTCCTTTATTCAGTGTAATCAGCCTGGGACATGTTAATACAATTCTTCTAGACATATCACCCAGACTTGGAATACATAGGACACTAAGCACACAATGGTAGCGGCTTTTCTCTTTTTTCCTAAATGAACAGACTATTTTTGGAGGCAGTTTTAGGTTTATAAGAAAATTGAACAGCAAATACAGAGAGTTCCTTAAAACCTCTCCCTAGTTTTGCTTATTATTAACATCTTGCATTAGTGTGGTACATTTGTTACAATTAATGAGCCAGTATTGCCACATTATTATTAACTAAAATTAATGGTTTCCATAAAGGTACACTCTTTGTGCTGTACATTGTATGGTTTTGGAAAAATGTATAATGACATATATCCACCCTTACATTTCACAGAATAGGTTCACTGCCCTAAAAATCTCCTGCGTTCCACCTGTTCATCTCTCCCTATCCCCCTAAATCCCTGACAACCACTGAACTTCTTACTGTCTCTGCAGTTTTGCCTTTTAAAGAATGTCATATAGTTAGACGTTGCCTTTTCAGATTGGCTTCTTTCACTTAGCAATATGCATTTAAGGTTTCTGCATGTCTCTTCATGCTTTAATAGCTCATGTCTTTTTATCATGTAATAATATTCCATTTTGTGGACATACCAGGGTTTATCCATTTACCTGTTGAAGTTGCTTCTAAGTTTTGGCAATTATTAATAAAACTGCTATAAACATCGATGTGCAGATTTTTGTGTTGATCTGAGTTTTCAATGCCTTTGTAAATGCCAAGGAACATTGCTGGATCTTGCGGTGAGGGGATCCTTAGTTTTGTAAGAAACTGCCCAACTGTCTTCCAAAGTGGCTCTAGGGGGCTGTGTGGGAATTGTGCATTCCCACGAGCAGTGAATGAGATTTCTGTTGCTCCACATCTTTGTTAGCATTTAGTGCTGTCAGGGTTTTGGATTTCAGCCATTCTAATAGACATATAGTGGTATCTCACTGCTGTTTTACTTTGCAATTCCTTATGACTTATGATATTGAGCATCTTTTCATATGCTTATTTGCCATCTATACTTTTGTTGAAGTGTCTGTTCAGGTCTTTTACCTATTTTTTTAATTGGGTTGTTTGTTTTCTTATTTATTTAGATGTTTGTCTAAAATCATTGTCTATTTATCCAGTCAGTGTAAAAGCTCATGTGCTTTTTGCTTAAGATTGCTTTGGCTATACGAGGTCTTCTCTGGTGCCAGACAAAGCGTAGAATTATTTTTTCTAAATATGTAAAGAATGATGGTGGAATTTTGATAGGGATTGCATGAATTCTGCAGATCACTTTAGGTATAATGGACATATTAACAATATTGATTCTACCAATCCATGAGCATGGTAGGGATTTCCATCTGTGCACATCATCTACAATTTCTTGTCTCAGTATTTCATAGCTCTCCCTATAAATATCTCTCATCTCCTTCATTAAATATATTCTTAAATATTTAAATTTCTTTGATGCTATTGTGAAAGGTGTTACGTCTTTGATTTGATTTTTGGCTTGACTGTTACTGGCATATATGAATGCCACTGATTTGTGTGCAGTAATTTTGTATCCTGAGACTTTACTGAATTTGTTTATAAATTCCAGGAGTCTCTTGGCTGAATCCTTAGGATTTTCTAGGTATAATAGCATATCATCAGCAAAGAGTGAGAGTTTGATCTCTTCTGCCCCCATTCAGACACCCCTAATTCCCTTCTCTTGTCTGATTGCTCTGGCAAGGACTTCCAGCACTATGTTGAACAGAAGTGGAGATAGTGGACAACCTTGTCTGGTTCCAGTTCTAAGCGGGAATGCTTCCAATTTTTCCCAATTCAATATGATATTGGCTGTGGGTTTGTCATATATGGCCTTAATAATTCTAAGAAATGTCCCATCTATGCCTATTTCATTGAGGGTTTTATCATAAAAGTCTGCTGGATTTTATCAAGTGCTTTTTCTGCGTCTATTGAGAGAATCATATAGTCTCTGTTCTTAATTTTATTTATGTGGTGAATTACATTTATAGATTTGTGTATGTTGAATCAGCCTTGCATCCCTGGCATAAGCTTGCCAGCCTCCAAAGCCCATTCTTCCTCCACAGTGCTATGCTTCCTTTTCAGGCTATATGGCTTTTGCCTCTAAGGACTTTTTTCATTCACCTCTCCAACTTGACTTTATGACACATACACACAGAGACACACACACAGAGACACACATATATGCAGGCATACACTTTAAAGTAAAAGGATATTAAAATCATGGCGAATTATTTTTTCTTGATGTGCTGTTGGATTCGGTTTGCTAAAATTTTGTTGAGAATTTTTGCATCTATATTCATGAGGGATATTGGTCTGTAGTTTTCTTTTTATGCTACATCCTTTCCTGGCTTTGGTATCAAGGTGATATTGGCTTTGTAGAATGAGTTGGGGAAGATACCATCCTTCTCAAAGTTTTGGAATAATTTCTGCAGTATAGGTATGAGTTCTTCTTTGTATGTTTGGTAAAATTCGGGTGTGAACCCATCTGGTTCAGGACTTTTTTTGTGTGAGATTTTTTATTGCTGCTCCAATTTCTGTGCTTGATCTTGTTCTGTTCAGGAGTTCTATTTCCTCCTGATTGAGCTTAGGGAGGTTGTGTGTTTCCAAGAATTTTTCCATTTCCTCCACATTTTGTAGCTTTGGGGCATATAGATTTCTATAGTATTCAAAGTTAATATTTTGTGTTTCCATGATGTCTGTAGTGACCTCTCCTTTTTCATTTCTGATTAAGTTTATTAAAGTCTTTTCCTTTCTAGTTCTTGTCAATCTAGCAAGAGGGCTATCAATTTTGTTTATCTTTTCAAAAAACCAGCTTTGGTTTTATTGATCTTCTGTATAGTTCTTTTGTTCTCAATTTTATTTAGTTCTGCTTTAATCTTAGTTATTTCCTTTCTTCTGCTAGGTTTAGAATTAATTTTCTCTCCCTTTTCTAGTTCCTTGAGATACTTTATTAGTTTGTTGATTTGTGAGCCTTCTGTCTTTTGGATGTGAGCATTTAATGCTATTAGTCTTCCTCTCAGGGATGTTTTTGCTGTATCCCACTGGTTTTGATAGCTTGTGTCCCCCTTACCATTTAATTCAAAGAATTTTTTGAACTCCATCTGAATCTCTTCTTTCACCCAGGAGTCATTCAGCAACAGATTGTTTAATTTCCATGACTTTGTGAAGTGGTGAGCGTTTCTGTTGGAATTGATCTCTAGTTTTATACCACTATGGTCTGAGAAGATACACAGTACTATTTCTATTTTTTTAACTTGTTAAGGTCTGATTTGTGGCTTAGGATATGGTCGATTTTGGAGAAAGTTCCATGAGCTGATAAGAAGAATGTATATTTGGCTTCATTGGGTGGAATGTTCTGTAGATGTCTGTTTAGAATATGTGTTCTATAGAACAAAATTGGGAGGCATCAGTCTGCCAGACTTCAATCTTTACTATAAGGCTATACTGACCAAAGCAGCATATGACTGGCACAAGAACAGAGATATAGACCTTTGGAATAGGACGGAGATCCCAGATATAAAACCATCCTCATATTGTCATCTAATCTTTGACAAAGCAGACAAAAGTATACACTAGGGAAAAGATTCTCTATTCAATAAGTGGTGCTGGGAAAACTGGATATCCACATGCAGATAAGCCCAATTAAAAATGTTCCTTGGGGATTTTGCAGTAACTTATACTTAAATAAACCAAACTATTCAGATTTAAGTTTGTATGATGAGAGATGTTAGTACTTTCTTTCAAATCAAACCATTTTGAAGAAGGGTATTTTATTTTAAATAAAGTATTTACTTATAATATACATAACAAATGAAATGTTCCCCTTGCACACCTACAAATAGAGGTGGTCAAGAGAGGCAAACACACAATGAGAAAGCTTCCATTTTGCATCCCATGGAAAAGATTTCTAGAGCAGAGTCTTTACTGTAGCATTAACTCAAGGCTGGAATAAGCTTCCACACAGCTTCACTGATCACCAGGTACATGTGCTGACATTGTCTATGTACCTCTGTTTGACATAACACAGTAGGCATAGTAGGAATGGGAGCTCCTCCCCTGACCATGGTCAGATGGGCTACAGGGGAAGGTGTCTTTTATCTAAATATCTGAGTCCTCAAGGAAAGCCTGAGTACCTCCAGCCTCCCAAGTCACCCATTCGTCAGCTGTTTCTGTGGGAACGTTTCCTCTGTCTCCACCCTGGACATGGATACTCAGAGCCCACTGGTTGGCCCCTTGGAGATCTGGGCATCTTCTTCCTCTGGGGAGGTCTCAGACACAATATGTACCTTCAGGAAGTAGGTGTCCTCAGAATTCACCCCAGCCTTGGTCATCACCCGCTCAGGCCTGGTTTGTTTTCTGTTTGTTTGTTTTTTGCCACTTCAAAAGATGATATTCCATCTGTGACACTGCCAAGCTTCTCAGTTCCTGGTGATCCTGGACCAGCATGGAAGGAAAAGAATCACCCTCCCTGCTGAGTGGGACTTTGTTCTGGAGAGTGGGCTACTGCAGTTAGGGTGAGGGGGTACTTCCCTCTAGGTCACAGGCTTTGTGCCCTAAGTCAGAAGCAGGGGAGCAGGGCCTGATAACTTTAATCCATATCCAAAAAACCCCCAAAGATCTAAAGGAAATAATAAGCAACAGAACAATAGCATTCAAAATGCACATTAGAGGTCATGTCATATTTTGTAATTAGGGCTTTAAGAACAGAAATACCATACTCTAGCTATGTAACATGGAATCAGCTATTTAATCTCTCTGGAGTCACAGTTTTGTTATCTGTAAAATGGGACTAAATCATTTGTTTTTTCATAATCATCACAATGTAATAATATGTGGATTGTAACTATTAAAGTGCCTGGCACATAGCAGGTGTTCAATAAATGGCAGTTACCTCTTCTAGTCAACATAGTGCTCAAAGTCCTAGCAATAGCAATTAGGCAAGAGGGTGGTATTAAGGGTATCCAAGTGGGTGCAGGTGAGATGAAACTCTCGCTCTTAGCCGATGATATGATATTATATCTAGAAAACCCCATGAATTCTTCCAAGAGATTCCTAAATTTGATAAATAAATTTGGTAAAGTCTCAGGTTATAAAATCAATATACACAAATCAGAGGAAGTCATATATGCCAAAAGCAGTCAAGCCGAAACTCAAATCAAAAAGGCAATACCTTTTGCCATAGCCCCCCAAAAAACTAAATATCTAGAAATAAATTTAATAAAAGATACGAAAGACCTATGCAAGGAGAATTACAAAACACTAAAAAATGAAATTGAAGGAGATGGAAAAATCTACCTTGTTCATGTATTGGTAGAATCAATATTGTTAAAATGTCAATATTACCTAAAGTGATCTACAGAATAAATGCAATCCCCATCAAAGTACCATCTTCATTCTTTACAGACCTAGAAAAAATAATTCTTCACTTTGTAAGGAACCAGAAAAGACCTCGTATAGCCAAAGCAATCTTAAGCTAAACGAACAAACTGGGAGGCATCAGTCTTCCAGACTTCAAGTTGTATTATAAAGCAATGATAATCAAAGTAGCCTTTTATTGGCACAAGAACAGAAGCATTGATCTTTGGAACAGGATTGAGAATCCAGAGATGAATCCATCTGTATATGGTAACCTAATCTTTGCTAAACCAGACAAAAATAAACATTGGGGAAAAGAATCTCTTTTCAATAAATGGTGCTGGGAAAACTGGATAGCTACATGCAGAAAAATGAAACTGGATCCCTACCTCTCACCTTTCACAAAAATACACTCAAGATGGTTAACAGACCTAAACTTAAGGCATGAAACCTTATGAATCCTAGAAGAGGATGTGGGAAGACCCTTTCAGACATTAGCCTAGGCAAAGAATTCTTGAAGAAGACCCCC
>CAUYRT010013606.1:0-19852 GCA_963574885.1 Lepilemur ruficaudatus
GCTACTTGTGGCCAGGCGTGGTGGCTCACGCCTGTAATCTTAGCACTCTGGGAGGCTGAGGCGGGCGGATAGCTCAAGGTCAGGAGTTCGAAACCAGACTGACCAAGAGCGAGACCCCGTCTCAACTAAAAATAGAAACAAATTAATCGGCCAATTAAAAAAAAATGTATAAAAAAAATTAGCCAGGCATAGTGGTGCATGCCTGTAGTCCCAGCTACTCGGGAGGCTGAGGCAGAAGGATCGCTTGAGCCCAGGAGTGTGAGGTTGCTGTGAGCTAGGCTGACGCCATGGCACTCTAGCCCGGGCAACACAGTGAGACTCTGTCTCAAAATAAATAAATAAATAAATAAATAAAAATAAAAAAAAATAAATGGCTACTTGTATGATTCTCTCATTAAACTGGTGAGTCACTTGGAAGCTAGTCCTGGGTCCTATTCACTACTATTCCCGTCAAACCATCTCATGTTATATATCCAACTAATTTTTTAATGAAGAAATAACAGACATCTACCAAAACAACTCCCAAGTTGCAATAAAATATATTACTTGTTTCAGAAGAAATTATATACAAAGAAAATAAAAATAAATAGTCTATATTTGGTAAATTATAAGAGATTCATATCAGTACCACATAAGAAGCATTTTTAGTATCCTTTATAAATTGACTGAATAAACTTTCACTTCATTCTGATGTTCTTCTCACCTCTTATCACTTTCTCAATGCATAGCCAACATATCTAACTTTTCAGTTAATCCAATAGCCAAGATGGCACACACGAACTCACATTGGCGATCACTGGGCCAGTTGAGGATCTGCATGCCTAGAAGGGTTGCTTATCTACAGGAGCAGTTCTGA
Organism: Lepilemur ruficaudatus; assembly: GCA_963574885.1. NCBI lineage: Eukaryota > Metazoa > Chordata > Mammalia > Primates > Lepilemuridae > Lepilemur > Lepilemur ruficaudatus. The sequence continues at coordinate 857 of CAUYRT010013606.1, forward strand.
ACACGGAGTTCCTGCTTTTCTACCTTCCTGTGTGATTTTCCAATCACTGCTGTAACAAATTACTGCTAATTTAGTGACTTAAACAATACAATTTTATTATCTTACAGTTGCAGGTCAGAAGTCCAAAATGGTGTCACTGGGTTAAAATCAAAGTGACACGCTTGAAGCTCTGACTCGGGTGGGGCAAAAGCAAGATATGTAACCTAAACATTTGTATTCCTGTAATATGCTGACATAAAAAAAATTTTTAAAAAGTGTTGACAGGGCTGTGCTTCTTCTGGAGGTTTGAGGGGAAAATGAGAAGAATGAAAGCGTCTGTTGTGATGAGACCTACTTCACTGAAGACAACTATCTCAATTTATTTTTTGGATGCTAGCTATATTTCATTGTGGTTTTAAGTATTTAGCAATCTGCAGTATAATAATGTTTCCCCTGAACCCCCATCCTCAGGACACAAGGCACTTTCTACTTTTGCCTGTAGGTACAAGAAAATAATACAGGTGGCTGTAAATGGGAGGGTTAGGGTACTTCCCTTAAGTTAAATCGTTTATGTTATACCTGCCTCACATTTTCCTATATACTCATTTCGTAAGTTCAGCTTCAGCAGGAGCAATAGCTGAACAGAGTCAGAGTCACTAATGAAGCCACCCTTCTAAGCTGGGTCAGAGTCCTACTTTTGCGTTTGGATCAGTAGCCCAGTGGAAGCTTTAGAAGAGGAGTGTGCTGACAAATGCTAATGAATATAAACTGGTTTATGTGTAAATTCCTAGGTGTTTAGGGGAAAAAAATGAAAGTACTTTGCAAATATTTTCAGTATAAATGATTTTCTAGACTTCTTGTTTTGTTTCTAGATCAGAATTTCCTGAGTCAAAGGAAAGTTGACAGCCAGATGAAAATTTAGCATATTCTTAACTAGAGTCCTTTTCCTGTTCTAGAGTTTTCACTACTGTAACTGAGTTTTACAGCTATTAGAGACTCTCTTGTCATCCAGTCATATGGGAGAAATTAATTAATCATTTCAGTGGTCTTTTCAGTATAATTTAGTCTTTAGTATAATAGAAGAATAGTAAAATGGTAGTATATTATCAGAGTCTAAAGAATGTTCCAAAATTCTAGTCGCATAAAATATTGTTCCTTTAAGGGCATCATTCACCCTATGTTTTAATTTAAATAGAGTAAAAGTAATCAAAAAATAATTTTGAAATTTAGAAGGTAGGAAGTATTGTTACTGCCCATGCAAAGCTTCAAGTGATGACTTTCACTTCCCTAACACCAGCAGTTCTAAGAGGGCCATAGTCCTCAGGCCCCACATGAGTTTCCCTGAGGCTATGGAAAAGTCCCTGCACACTGAACATTTCTCTTCCAGAGAACACCATCCTACAAGGAAGCAAGCATGCTAATTCATGTCTAGGCTCAACCGTGAAGTACAGCAGAGTAATATCCCCCCAACCCTCAACCAATCGGAGATGGGAGTCCACTGATACATGTCCCAGCCTCCTTGCTCTTTGAGTTCTAAAAATTCAAAGGTGTAGTCCATCCAGTTTCTTAGATTTTCAGTGGAACTGAGCCCCAATTGTCGAAAGCGGTAACACACACATTAATGTACCTTTTTTGGCTTGTCTTTCCTTTCTCTTTCACTTTTCCCTATTTCTCACGTTAGCTTCCTGGTTTTATCTTTCTAACAAAGTAGCAACTCCCAAGTCCTTGTCTCAGGCTCTGCTTTTGAGGGAACTCAAAGACAGTATAAATATTCAGCCTAAACTTGTCTCTTTTTAAAGAGACCTAAGTGTTAAAGGTTAAAGGAAAGTTTGCAAATCAAATGCCTCAAGAGGCCAAGAGGGTGACATAAGAAGTGAAGCCCACTAGGTAAAATTGCATAAATGGGCATTAAATGATAACAAGAACTGTATCGCAATTGCAACATGCACACCTCGTTTAAAAGAGGTTGTGGCTTCTCGGGCAAGCAAATTGTTGCCAAATGAAAAAGTTAGACTGGCATTGCCATTTTTTCCATTTTTCAAGAGACATGTCAAATTAACATTTTTATATGAAGTCTTTTAATTTTAAAATGCTGTGACAAATGGGAAAAAAAAACCTTCTGTAAATTTCATTCTGCCTATAAAATCTAAGTTCTCATCACCTCTCATTTAAGAATTTTTTCCTCTATAAAATATCAGATCTGAAGTCAGGAGTTGAATTATGTGTCTATCTGATAATGATAAGACTCAATATTGCCTTATCAGCCCCAATTTCTCTGCTAAGAAGTCAGGATCGTAGTTGCCATGAATTCTTTCAACTGAGATTAAATGCACTGAAACACTGATGAACCAAAAATGTTGTATATCTTTTGTTGAATCCTTTAACAAATTTAGTGTATGTTTATTGAATGCCTCTGAGCTCAAGAAACCACCACAAATAAAACAGGCCAAGTGCACTGGCCTCATGTGGGCTCTATACAACTATTGAGCCATCTTTATAAACCATCTAAAATGGCATCATCTCATCTTAACAAATATAATCAAAAACTTTCATGAGCTGTGCTATACTTTGGAAGCTATCATGCAAGTGTTTTTATAACAGAAGCAATAACTTTCATATCATGTTGTTTGTTAGGTTTGCAATATTGGTCTCATCTTTTGCTCTTTGCTTATTCTACTCAGTTTTCCTAATCAACTTAACTGACTCTTATTTTTACTCAGGACTTTTACCACTACTACATCCTGAAGCAAAAGGGATAGAAAGTCAACGTGGTGGGTGATTTTATTTACATTATCTAATGTCGCTATTTTATTATTATTGGAGCTGAGGATAATCTCCTCATGATGATACAGCTAGAACCAGGAATTGAAAATAGGCCTGACTCTCTCTAGAATGTTTTTCACTACTCAATGCATGAGTGCCTCTCCAGGTAGGGTAGGTAACACTATGTCAGAGAGGAAAGTATCTTCTTGGATCCAAGATTTGCCCAAGATTAGGGAAAATAAATAATTTTATGCAAAAACTAACACAAATTTATACACATATTTAAAATAAAACAAATAAAATGAAACAAATTCAAGTAAAACTTCATGTTTGCAATAGGTCACTTAAATTATTCCCCCAAGCTCCTTGGTTTATGCACTCAGATTTTGGAATATGCTTTGAGAAAACACTGACTCACACCCAAATCTTTTCCAGCAGCTGGGATCTCACTTCTAATTACATACCAGTAACCTACGTGTGTCTCAACTTGGATGTTCCAGAGGTGTCACAGACTCAACATGCTCAAAATTTGACTCATCCACATTTTCACATGACAACTTACTCTTCTGTCTGTATTTGCTTTTTCACTTAATGGAAGCATGACCCACTCTTTCATATCTAAATACTTACTAAGTCTTTGCTATTCAAATTATTTCACATCATTTCATTCATCTTCTATTCCTACCACTACTGTCTAATTTTCAGTCCTTGTCTTTCATTTGAAACTTTTTGAAAATTACCTGCTGTAATTGCTTTCAATTACTGCCTGTTTCAATTGCTTTCAGTATTTTCTGCTTTCAGATGATCTTACTGTGTGATACAAGAAATTTTCTAAAACATAAATATTATCATGCCACTTACCTGTTCAAAACCCTTCACTGGCTCCCCATAATCTACTATAAAATGTAAACTTATTAACCCAGTAACCAAGGCCCTCAATGATCTACCCTATGTCTTCCTGTACAGTTTGGTCTCCTGCTACTTCATCCCTCCCTCAAGCCATTCTGTAATACAATTGCCAAGAGGCTCCATCTTATAAGACACTGTTTTTTTGGTAGTTACCATCATGATCACCTTGCAAATTTCTATTTATCTTTTATTGGTCAGCTTAATGATCTTACCCAAACCCTTTCTGATCATTTTTCCCAATATAGAATCTATTAATTCACCTCTGTGAATTCTTTGCCTTACGGCACTACTGCAATAATTTATGTAGATATCTAATTCTTCACTAGATTGGGACTTTCTTAAGAGTAACAGTTGATCATTTTTTATCTTTACATTCCCAGCATCTACCATATTAGGTACACATACAAGCATGCCACACACAGACATAAAATATAGCTATATATCTATATCTATATATCTTATGCCCTCTCCAAAATAATAATAATCCCCTTATTTCCAATGTCAGCTCCTTATCTCATTAGAGCCACTAGTCTCTTGCTCAGCTCAGGTGTTAGCATCTTCTTGTCCTCTAAATCTGAGGAGTCCTTGAGCAGCTGCTTCCCCCCACCCTGTTTCTTCTGCTGAATTAAATGGAGTTGGAAACACAGGTCAATAAGCTAAAAAGATAAATGAATGTCCTTCTGGAGATTGAAATATGATCACCAAAGTATGATTTTAGATATGATTCAGGACAAAAAGAATAGTATGGGAAACTACAGAAAACAGAGTAGAAATGAATATACTATTAACTATAACTAGATCCCTCAGGGCACCAAGATAGGAGGAATTCTTCTGAATTAAAGCAGAGAAGAGAGGAGATCTTGCGGGTGCACTAGGTTCCAGGATTCGGTTTTATAGCCTTAACTCTATCTAGCAGTTGTAGTTAGAATGAGTCTTTCAAAGAAGGTAAGGAATATTTAAATCAACTAAAGCTGACTTATCTTCTAGTGCTCAAGGTCGTTAACATAAATAAGGTCATATTTTTAAAAAAACAAATCTCAGTGCATAAATGATAAAAAAGATGTTTATCTCTTATTCACATCATAACTTCTCATGAATTGAATGATGTAACACTTTCAAATTAAGCATATGGCCTCCGGGGTCACTACAGAAAAGGAGAGTATGGATAAGCACACAGAGCCTTTACAAATAGGCATGTAATTGGCTTACCTGTATCTACTCACATCCATTGGCAGACCCAGCCATACCAGCACTCACCTACATGGCCTCAACCTAATTGTAAGAGATCATGGAAAAATCTAGATTTTCTGTGTTTATGAAAAAAAAAGGAAATTAAAAGATAATTTGGTGAATGTAACATTGTCACTATCACAATAACCTTATGTGTATTATTCTTTTAGTTATGCAAAGATAATGCCCCATCTTTTCTAATCTACTTACTCCATGTTTAACCATGTACACAGATGCAACCAGGGATTAAATATCTGTAAAATATGATACGAAAGAGAGAAAAAAAGGATAAATTATTTTGAGTTAAAATATCAATAACTAGTAACATATCTCTTCTTTCTTCTAGAAGGTGGTTAGAGAACAGAAAAGCACCAAACTGAAATTAGAGGAAATGGGAAAATATTATACCACATTAGCAATTGGACGTCTGGAGAGTTACTTAAGAACACTAAAGTTCCAATTCTTCACTTACAAAATGGAAAAAAAATAAGACTTTTCACGAAGGTTTCCATTAGAATTTGCAAATACAAGTTGAATACAACAATATCTGCTACAAAGAACATGCTCAAAATCAAGGGCTGTTATGCACAGTATTATGAACATTGTTTGTGTTGCTATTATTATTATTATTATGTAGATCAATTGGGCAAACAAAATCTTGTCCTTTCCCAAAGAATAAGTGCTCCACTTCAAGTCATCTAGAACAAAACTTCCCATATATTGTGTGGCAATCTTTTGATGGCAAAGTTCAAATTGCAAAGGTAAAATTTTGAAATAAAAAATTGAAAATACGCATGTCTCAAATCTTTGTATGGTTTCTTTATACCAGCAGAAGGTACTTAGAATTCTCCCCAGATTCTATCACCTGCCTTCCTCTCCAGCCTTATCTCTTACTACTCCTTCCCTTTTCTTTCTGTTCTTCAGCCATATGGGCTTTCATCCAATTCCTAAAATACACCTCCTTACAGGACTGCTTTGTGCAGCCTGTTCACTGTGATAAGGGAAGAAAAAAGAATCTTCTAGGCAGAGCAAGCAGCATGTACGTTCTGATAGCTTAAACATCACTTTCTAATAAAATCTTTCCCTAGGCCTGCTGTTTTTAAACTGGTGGAGGTATTACTGTTGCAACTACACTTGTTGAAATCACAGTATCCCCATCGAGCAAAGATTCGGGAGTCCAGGTTTACACTGCTGTTAGCTCAAATCCCTACTGATGTTGCTGGAACATGCAGTCTCATGTAGTCATATTTTTGCTGCTATTACACCACGGAAAGTCACAAACCAGAAGCAGGAGAAAAGTCTTCTGCCTTTTTGTTTGTTTGTTTGAGCCTCCTACAAGTGACTCCCATCAGTAAAGAAGCCAGATGACAAAGTGATCTAAGAAATGTAGTTTGCAGGTTTCTAGCCTTGGAGTTACAAAAGACAATACATATGGAGTGATAGCCAACCGGAAATCTGCAAAACTCCTGCTATATATTCTCATGGCATCATATATCTCAACTTCATGCATCTATCATTTTTGCAATTCACTTACATATTTTTAAATTAATATCTCTCTCAAAAGAATGCAATTTCCATAAAGACAGTGGAAATTGTTTCATATTTGCAATTCATTTTATTCAACAATTAGCATAAAACCTGGCTCACAGTGAGCATGAAACAAATATTAAGAGAATGAATAAATGATATGATTTAATTGATTATAAGGTATAAGTCATTTGATAAAAATAATTACTAATACATTGCCAATACATCCTGAAAATAACCATAACCTGAATAAAGTGAATTATTATTTTTCTCATGCAGTTGTGAACTAGGCTCAAAGTTCTTATATGATAGTATGTCTTTACTTCCTTGCATTTGTATAATCTATTTTTAATGAGCGAGGAAAAGACCAGAATAATAGAAATATACATCAACAATATTTTATCAGAATCACTGTCCAGAGTCAATTAGGTATGTGGATAGAAAAATTCAATAGAAAAATTTGTTGAATAATAGCTTATAATTCCAGCACAACTCAGAGCTCTCTACCAAATTCCAAGGCTTCTGTCCTCTTTCCTTTACCTTCTTCTATTCTTTCAAGCTCAGAAAATGCATAACTTTTAATATCTAGTTGTTTGCTAGAGAACTTGCTAATGCATTCAAAACTTGTTTCACTGTATCTAGTCATTAAACAAATTTGTGATTTATAATGGAATTGGTGCAAGAAATAATGGATCAAATAAGAGTTTATAGCACTTAGCATCTATAAAGAGCTGCAGATGGGCTAAATAATATTTTCAAAATGTTTATACATATTTGCAACTTTTTCTATGCTCTCTGGCAACATGCTGTGAGCTCTTATTTGCACAACCGTGAAGAATTAGTCGGGTTTTGGCTTGTAATGTTTTACATTACCTTAACAGATGTAGTTCTAAATATCTGGCATTTCTTTTAATGTTGTTATATCATAGATATGGGTTTTTTTCTTGTTCTCAATATGTATATTCTACCTTTTAGAGACTTCTTTAGAGAGAGACAAGTTTTGTCTAACGCTTATTTATTCACACACATAAACAGACCACCTCACATACAATTTGGCAAAGTAAATATAATTGAGGAATGGAAGAGATTTCAGTCATCTATAAACCTATATTCATTATAAAACATTGAAATTTATATTAATGAGATGAATTTAAAAGTATTACTGGAAAATGCTCATTTGGTTGTAACTTTATATCCCTGTTGTCTTTTTATAGCCTAAGAAAACACATAGGCAAAAAGAGAATTCCTCCTTTTTTTATACAACTAAAAGACCAGTGTGACCCTATAGTAAAAATTTTTTGTTGCTTAATAAATGCATACATGAAAGTTTCTACATGATCCTTTGGTTTCAAATAACTTGTTTTTGCTGACAAAACAAGTAGTATTAATATTTTAGAACAATGAAATTTGCAAATTCAAGAATAAACTCTGCTCTTTTGATCTTTTTTTTTTTTTTTTTTTTTTTTGGCATAGTCTCACTCTGTTGCCCGGGCTAGAGTGAGTGCCGTGGCGTCATCCTAGCTCAAAGCAACCTCAAACTCCTGGGCTCAAGCGATCCTCTTGCCTCAGTCTCCCGAGTAGCTGGGACTACAGTCATGCTCCACCATGCCCGGCTAATTTTTTTTATATATTCTTAGTTGTCCAGATAATTTCTTTCTATTTTTAGTAGAGATGGGGTCTTGCTCTTGCTCAGGCTGGTCTCGAACTCCTAAGCTCAAACAATTCGCCCGCTTCAGCCTCCCAGACTGCTAGGATTATAGGCATGAGCCACGGTGCCCAGCCTGCTCTTTTGATCTTATTTTAGATTTTAGTTATTCTCCTATAAATGCTCCAAACTAAAAACTTCTATCAACATAAGAGAAAGGAAAATAGAATTTGAAAATAAAAAACAATAGCATCAAATTAATACTCCTTCCTAGACTTTAATCTTCCATTGGTTTCTAGTTAAACTATGTTTTGAAAAGCATAATAACATCTAATTTTGTAGCTACTATAAAAATTTCAGTTTTACTTTACAGTTATTTTGGAATTTTACTTTTAAATTTGAAAACCTTTAAAAAATATATTAGCTCATTTAAATTTTTAAAATATTTATTCCTTTTCTAAGTCTTAGGGATATGTATTCCAAATATTTAAAAATTATTCTCACAATGAGTCTTCCAGGAGTTCTGTGTGCTTCTTGTACCTGAATATCGAGATTTGGTATTTGTTCGCAATGGAATATTACTCAATTTTAAGAAATGACAGTGAACTAGCACTGCTTATATTATACTCAATTAAGCTTAAGTCCATTATTCAAAGTGAGGTGACACAAGACACGAAGAATGGGCCCCACTTGTACTCGCCATCAAATTGGTACTGACTGATTAACACTATGGTGCTCAAATGGTGAGAGTGATCATTAGGGATTTGGGGGATGGAGGGTAAACCCACGTCTGAGTGACGTGGTGGGCACTGTGGAGGGGTGGGACATGCTTGAAAAGTAGGTGGGGAGCGGAATTAGGGGTTTCAATAGGGGGAAAGAATTCCTCTAAAACTGATTTATGTGATTAACTATACATCTTGGTAAATTCTCTAAAAATCATTTAATTGTACACTTAAAATGGAGTAAAGGCATGATATGTAAAGTATACTTCAATAAAGAAAAAAAATTATTCTCATATTCTACCATCTTTATTGAACAACAATATTGTTTATTTTCTATCATATTTTTAATTCCTATCATAATTTTATTTGCACATTTTACAATCAAATATTATTTAGAGCTGGAAGAATCCCTTACTAAATATTTTTTTACATTGTGCCTATGTAAACTACAGTTTTGGCCACATTCTTACACTTAGCTAATGATAAAGCTAAGAATAGAATCCCACATACTCCAGAACTACTCCAGTCTCCAGAAATAATTCAAATTGGCCAAAAAAAAAAAAAAAAGCCTCTGAGACTTTTAAAACAAAAGAATTATAGTCAAATCTGAATGGCAGAACAGTTATTTCCAAAATACTTGGTTTTAGAGTACAGTTTAACTAATTTTAGAGGCAGTTCACATAATTATGTTTTATTAGGCAAATATTAAAATTGCTTTGCTTCCTCTGAATAAACAATGCCTGATGATAATGGGGATAATTGACGAGTGGGGTTGACAGTAGTTGGCAATTTTTTGTTTAGAATTTTAATCTATTTCTTGGATAAAATGCAAAACTCCAAATCATTGTCATTGAAATAACTAAAAAATAGCGACAGCATCAGAAGAAAACATAATGATGCACACGCTAGGTGACACCTTTGAAGCTTTTTTTGCAGAACCCAACAAGCTGCTTGTGGCGACGATGCTGCTGCTGATGCGAATGCTTGACAGTGCTGCAGGAGTGAGGACACCCCAAGTGTAGGTCTTAGGGTTGCATTTCTATACCTTCACCCACGATGCTTGGCCACTGTTCCCCCAAATGTAACACCAGGCAGTGTTTGCTCTGTTGGATTGGGCTTCCTTCTTCATGAAAAGGTTGTGCTCATTCCAACTCTCCATTATTGCTTAGACCTTTGCCTTAAGCCGAAACACTAGCTTAGACTCCACCTTTCCTCAAAGATATTTATTTTCGAAACCTAGTTTCCTTTCCCTGGCAGTGGGCCTTTTTGAAAACATCCTGTCCTGCTCTTGTCTTTTTACCTTTAACTCTTAGGGAGCAAAGAGTTGAGATCCTATCTAACCTCGAACAGTCATGCCCAGCTGCCTTCTTATTTTCTGTGACCAACGAGGAAGAGCAAGGACATCAGGATGCCATACTCATCACGGAGTCACAAGAAGTTGTATTATGTCTTCTTACAGATTTCCCAGCTCACTGAACTCCTTCCCTTCGTATTTCATGATTTAGGTATCTACTTACCTGCAGCTTCTCCTGGAAGACAGAAATAAATAAATAAATCTTGTCGGCTCCAGCATCCTTTTTATACCAGTATGTCAACCCTGGGCTGACCTCGGTCAAAATTGCAAAGTCAGCAAAGCTTATCTTCCGTCACTGTTTCTCCTCTTCTTTCAGGATTCCCTTGCCAATTACAGCTATAGATTATTGCATCCTGCCAAAAATGATTCATGTTTCCCACTGAAACAGATCTTACTGTTTCAGGGATCAAGTGATGGATAACGTCATCCATATTAGTGGGATATTTATAACCAGATATTTTATATTTACGGGTTTAGTTTTTACAAAGTCCTTCCTTTAAGAAACAGCCCTGGCTAGCAAAAGCTCAGTGGGTTTGCAGCGGGGTAGACCTAATTCCAAAATCCTAAGAAAATGAAAATAAGAAGAGAAGGAAAAGAAGAAACAAAATAAGTGTTCAATGATGAATGAGAAAAGATATAAAAGCTGCTCTTGTGCTCATAGTTATTGTTGTATTTGGACTCCGCCACGTGGAAACTGAAATGAATGATGTAGTTCATTTTTAAAGGGAGTTTGCCCTGAACTTGAGCAGTATAAATAGTGAATACTGAATTTTTTAAAAATTATGCATAGTGAAACATCAAAGGAAAATCCAGGGGGAAAAAAGTATTCTGACTTCAACCATTTTAAAAAGTAAATCTGTTACATAACAAATAATCCAGATGTCATCAGAAGCAGATGCCAAAGAAAGGTTTTGCTACTGAATTCAATAGAAGGAAGCATCATCTGTGACCATTTTCTTCAGTGAAAAATGAGGCCAGCCAGCTCTTTGGGATTCAAGCCCATGGTGTCTGAAATGAAATCCACAAGTAGAAACCAATTAAAATGAAGAACAGGGAAACTCTTGAGAAGTTCTAAAGGAAAATACTTTAAAAGTGCAGGACAGTTATTTGCATATCACAGAGAAGATTGAAATGCATTAAATTAAAGAAACAATTCAAGAGTTCAAATTTTTTGTAACTCTGATTTGGCTTGGAATACGTAGACTTTAGGGTAGTGTACACAGTGTTTTTGTTTTTAAGTCAGTGCTCTCTCAAATTTCTGATATATATGCATACATATACATATATTTACTTACACATATGTAACAATTCATACACACACCTAGCTTTCCAACTTTCCTTTTTTTGTAAATTTATTGCCCTGGCGTTGATATATTGCATCTCATAGGTAGATGTCATCATTAATTTGTACTGAAATAAGACTGGCTATTTATCAAGCATTCATCAGTGCAAAGAAAAAAAAATATTTTCAGATTCCTGGTGGCTTTATACAACTTGCTTTAACATCAAATCAGAAAGATTATTTCCTTTTTCCATGTGCTATTTTCTTAGTCATTTGCTAATGGTCTCATTTTTTTTTATTCAGAAATATAAATATTCTTTGGTGTGTAATTCAGAGTAAATAAATTATCACCAGACATAAGTTTTGGTAACCCAAGTGTTAAAGTTAGCAAATACCACAATCTGCATTTTATTTCTGTGCCTTTCCTGTTATTTACCAAGTGTCTCCTTCTGTGCCATAAATAATTTAGAGTTTAAAGTGAATGATGCCTCTAAGTGCTAGAAAGCACCAAATCACCTTTATTTCATTTGTTAATGTTTCCCTCATATAACCAGAATCTGAAACCACTCCACTTACCCTCTAATTTTAAACAAAAGTCTTCTTATAATGCCACCTTTAAGCATTCTTCTGGAAAGAGGTAGAGGAGTAAATTTAATATGCAATATGAATTGATTATAGAACACTTTTTGTATGCATTATTACTAGTGGCGCTGTAATTTCACATGCAATTCATAGAGGAAAATGTACATTTAATATAACCAAAACAAATTAGAATATGAAAACAATCAATACAGATTGATTTGGAAAGGGTTTTTACTGATATCTGTAATTCAACAGTGGCATTTAAAATAAGAGAATTTAAATGTATATGTAATTTGAGTCAACATATACATAACCAACCTGAAACCCTTGAAAGAATTAAATTACAAATCTAATTGAATATTTCTTGTAAGGACATCTTATAAATAATTTTAAATTATTCATTTTAGTATCTTGTAAAAATAATATCGCAGATTCTTCACAGTAGTGGGAAACATTTTGCTGATTTATTGTGGTGATGTCCTTATCCTGACAAGCAACCATTTCAAATATCTTTTTGCTAATTTTATTTATGTGACCTTGAAATCATCTTTAGAATGAGAAGAGATCTAACAGAAGATCTAGCCCATAATCTTATTTTCATGATTGAGAAAAGAGAAGTCCCAAAAGTTTCACTTTCCCAAAGTTACAAAGTTAGATTGCAGTAGGTTGGGAATTAAAACCCTGGGGTCTTGTGAGAGCAGGTTTGTGAAATTCTGAAACTTATTCAAAAATATATACCACAGACTAGTTTAAGGGATCATTGTTAAGGTGTCATTATTAAAAACAAACAGTACTTCAAAACAATTATCTTGACTTCCTGTCAGTAATTTAAATGTCTTGCTCACTGGAAAATGAAACATGAAAACTTCTTATGTTTCTCTTCTTATTAAATTAGAAAATAATCAAGACATTTAAGGAAATGAGCTAGCTAAACTTGTCCACCTATTTGTGCACATGGGGTTACATGTTTTTTTTTTTTTTATCTTCTGTATGTAATGAGAGCAATATTTAGTGCCAACCCAAAAGAAGAGCACAGTGCTGTATCTTTCTCTGTGTGTCTGCTCATTTATAAATGTGGGTAGTGACTAATGTTATGGTGCTTTTATGAGGATTGATTCTGGTGATGTGTTTAAAGAATTTAAAAGAATGTCTAGTACATAATAAGAGTTCGAAAAACTATTATTTAATTACTGTTATTGTGATTGGCTTTACTGAATCATCATCATGTTCTAATATTATCTGATAAAATTACTCTATTTTATATAAAACATCTTTTCTTGTTCACATCCATGAACTTTTTAGCTATAATAACTCTTATTATTGTACTTGTTAAACTACAATAACTCTATTATTATTAAAGGAAAAGAGACTAATATAATATCTCTCAAGCACCTACAATAATGCAAACACTGCCATACATGTCCCATATATCCCTCAAATTATTTTTCACAATAATCCTATAAGACAGATATTGAAACCCCCCATTGTCTAAGCACAGACACTCAGCTCAAAGAGATTGACTTGACTGAAACTCCAAGCAATATAAGAGATGCTGAATTCGAACTTAACTGCACCTGCTTTGGAAGCCCATCAATGTTATAGTCTATCAGTAGACTTCAAAATCCAAAAGGCCATGCAACTTTAAAAATTAAAAAAAAAAAAAATTCTATCTTACTCTTCTGGCAGAAAAAACAATTTTGTTTAAATTGCATACAATTCCATCCCTCTATGTCAACACCAATGACCGATGACTGGAAATCAATTTCTAAACACTGATCCAAATTCCACTGGACTGTACATGATGAGGCTGGATGGACTCAGGACTTTTGAAGCTCCTGTCTGCTGTAACCTCACATGCCTTTGTATTCTTTTTCTCCCAATTAAATACCAAATGCAAACATGACACTACCCCCCCCACACACACTATCCACATACACACACATGCACACACACACCAAGAGCCATCTGCCTCATTCCTTTTTGGAGAGGCTAGGGCTTTCTTTCTATGATAAGAATCATGCTTCACTCTGCAACATAGCCTGATCTCTGATCAGGCCCCTTTTAGGAATGACTACTGAAAGCATTATAGCATTCAGGACACTTTCTCAGGACTTTCATAATCCCTGTCAAATAATTCCTTAATTCCAGATGTTGAAAATCAATTCATAAAGAAGTTCCTTCAGCTTTCACGTAGTGAGAGGATTATTTCCTTCCTTTAGCCATATATGCCAGGTAATATGCTAAACATTTTGCACACATTACATAACTAACAGTTGCAATAGCTGTATGCAATTGATGATATTCCTTATCTCTATTTTCCAAATGGGTAAAATCAGGGAAGCACAGGAAATTACCCAAAGCAACAGAGTTAGTGAGTAGAGGATTACAACCCCAAACCTGTAGGGATGTTTTCAGGTTCTACCTTAATAAGGCTTACAGAGGATACGCCAACTCCTGAGCTGGTCAGACTTGATTATCAACCTTGGAGAAACTCCACCACATATGTTGGGTGTATTCCCTCCTTCCTTGTTCCTCAAGCTTTCCCAATAAGAACATAGGGAATCAGGTATTCAAAATTGTCTGCATTGAAAATTAGAACCTGTACTATGTGATACGATCATCTCTTTAAGATTATTAGGTCAAGACAGTCTTACTGCCAATATCTCTCTAAGCAGTAACAGATCCTTTGCTTCTTGAAAATAACTCTGTTACTGTTTCTGTTCTCATTTATTAAATGTGCTATCTTCTGAAACCATCGTATTTATGTAAAACAAAAGGAATAAAAATCTACATGAATTTTACACTGTAAAACTTACTATGCAGGCTGTCAGAAACTTTCCAACAGATGATGTAAAAACCTTTTGAAAGTTTAGTTATGATGCATGTTGTTTGGAAAATTTTGGACTTGTTCTATTAGCGTTCAGATGGCTGTAATAAAGACAGCTGCTGGGGAGAGTTGGCAGGTGTACAAATGAAGTTAGAAACGTACATGTTTACCACTTAGGAGCCGCATACACCTACTGTTCTTCTTTGCCAAAAGATAACAATTCCACGTTTTATAGGCAATTGTCTTTCCTTTTTTGTCCCAGAGGCTCACCAAAATTCAATAAGTTTATTTTAGTGAAAACCACCTTGCTGCACTCAGCATCTTGCCTAAGCAAAATTCCTTAAAATAAAATGATCAGGAGCCATTACTGCAGAGTGAACAAAAGCCAAAATGATCACGAGCCTGTTTCTTTCCAAATGAGCTGATTACTATTAATTTCTCCTGTCCTTCGAGAATATTTGAAAAAGCAAATTCATCAGGAGAGTAAAATAAATGTTAAAAACAAAGTTGGTAAAAATATCTCTTCCCTTCAAAATTGCATCTTAAGTAAGGCAATCCCATAGGACGTAACTCTCAATGGCACAGGCTCTGAATAGATATTTCAGATGATTAGCTATGCACGATTCTGGGAGCACACATGGATGTTTTGACATTGGTATTAAACAGAAGCTAAATGTTTGTAGAACTACCTCAGTAAATACATATAATTCAACAGATTCCATCACTAAGAAACCTATGACTTCCCTCCTTGGAAATCTACGGAAGTTGTGTAATTGGAAAGAATATAATAATAAAAAATAAATGATAATATTTAAAGGCTCTCCTTGTGTGGGCAAAATTCTCTGAATGTCCCTACACTACCCTAAGCATGAGGAGTTTACTATGCACAATGGAGCCACATGGCTAGAGAGCGAGGCTTCAGGTGGGAAGGGTGAGGTGAATATAGCATTCCAACTCCAGCCAGGGCAACAGAGCAAGATCTTGTCTCTTCTTAAAAAAAAAAATCATAAAAGATGAAAGCATTTCATTTCTTTGGTACCTTCTCAAACATCCCTTTTGATCCCAGCTCTTATATTTACTAGCTATTTTGACATTAGACTTTCACTAAACTCAGCACTCCCAGTTTTTCATCTATCAAATGGGGCTAGTAATAGTTCTTACATGCTATGGACTAGAAGGTACTGTATGTAAAGAGCTTGCATATATTTTGACACAGTAAGAGCCTAAAATGTTGGGTATTATATTAGTTTTGTGAATTTGAACAGCATTCTTGGTCTTCTCGTTATGATCCCTCTTCAAATGGAAAGTGTAGTGAAATGAGCATAGACTTGCTTCTCTGCCTTTGAAAAACCCAGCAGGCCCAGGTGGGGTTTGGACCATGGAGAGGAGAGTATACTTGTTTCTGAAGGAGATAGGCACTCTTTTTCTGTAAGCTAAATTTTTCATGCTTCCTCAACATATGAGGGTAGCAAATCTTCAGGTCTAAGATCAGGAAAAAGAACAAGGTATACTACCTGTCTTGACTTAGTCTGAGCCTTAAGTTAAAGCAGCAAAAAGAATCTTCTTGGCTCACACAAGGTCCAGCCTATGTCAGGAAGATGAAAAAGCAAATAGGCATTTGGAGTTATTTGCACCATTCTCCATTACAACTTTCCTTGGTAAACCTGCAACTCTGGGAAACCATCAAAAATTGAGATTTGAGGATTCTTGTTATTGACTTAAAGACAGTATGTCAATATTCTCTCTCTCTCTCTCATCTATCAGTCTATGTATCTAACTATATTCAAATAATTATTTTTTTTTACCAGCAGAGAGAATTTTCATCATTATCAAAACTTCTTCTGGCCCTTTTCCCTGGTGAGCTCACTTAATGATATTCCAGTTCAAAAAGCCATAAATACAAAGCTGGAATGCTACTGATTAACCTGTCTCTCAATGATGCTGTCAAATATTTCATTTTAGAACAGAAACACACCTTTTAAAGAAGTGGCTGCTATTCTTTATTAGCATTCACGCTGTTTGAAAGTAATAGAAAATAGAAAGTGACAAAGTATTAATTTATTTAAGAGCTAGGGATGCCCAAGTACTAAGTAAGAGAGTGTCATACTGATGACACATGAACATCCAAACCCAAAGCAGAAAAATCAACCAATTTAATATTTGATTTCTGGTGTTTACAATCATAGATAAAAATGCTTATAAATCTATATATTACCAAGAGAAGATAATGTTTAACAAAAAAAGATGGGTTGACCCTTGAAACATATACAGATTTATTATTTTTTTTATAAGATTGGAAATTTCAAAATCACAACCTTAGTCTATCTGATAGTGATTGCATTATCAATAATATCAAATATGTTAAGCATGAAATAAAAGCTTTCCTGCTGGGTTACACACTTTCCTAACCTCTATGGCATTCCTCTGAAGAAAGCCATGAAGAACACCTTGCAGAAAAAGGCTCTGCTCCCAATCAACCAAAATATGTAGTGTGTTTTGAATAATTTATTCAAAGCCGTCAATTCACATTTTCTAATGTACTCTGTCAACAAAAATTCCATGCAAGGTGAAAGATCCAACTCATTGTTTTTCTTCAGGCTTAAGCATTTTACCACTGTTTGGAAAATGTCCCAACAGTAGTTAAAAGCATTTGTATGAAAGGGGAAATCAGAGAAGATCATCCAATAATCAAAACTCAGAAGTTTTTTTTTTCTTTAAAGATTATACCTTACTTAGTTACTGGCCTTTAAATACTATTTTGCTTGTTTTTCCCCTTTAGTATCAAGTAAGTGCTTAAAATGGGAATCATTCTACAATAATGGCATTCAGACTCTAGAAGCGCAATTATTTTTTAATTCAGTTTATTTCCCACATTTCATTTGTTTGATTTTCTCAAAAGTATATTCCAAGATGTAGGCATTATTCCTCAGCTGTGAACAGAGTACAATGTATAGCTTTTGCCTAACTTTTTGGGTAAACCATGCTCCAGTCCAAATGCTATTTTGTACCTGATGCAAAATAGTCAAACTACAAATGCTCGGTTATAAATGGTAGAAGGAAATGAATAACGTTGAGGAACTGCTTCGTATGGTTCTGTTTATTCAAGGTTTAATGGTTCAGTATAAAATCGTCACAGAGAAACTAAGAAAAAAACAGTCTGGGTTACAGAGACAAAGATTAAAGTCGAGTCAATATGTGCAGGAGTAGAAGAGCATGGCACACGTGCTTTTCAAACTTTTGAACACAGACCAGAACAAGAAATATATCTGACTTCATTATTCAGTAACATATGCGCACATGCACAGACACGATCACAAACACACATACATACTCATAAGAAGAGAAAGAGCTAAACTACAATTTTCATGAAATAACACTTGCTGTCATTATACAAGACATATGCTGGTATTTTCTGACAAATCTATCCCATGTTAACTTATCTCATCCTCTTCTGTTTCACTTGTGTAGGGGCAACTTTTATGCTCCCAATATATACTGCATCCTTTGCTGCGCATCCAGATGGTAGGGTTTGCCTCAGCTGTATCAAGTATTCCTTGCCTTCTGTCCTTGGTTCTTCTCAATCGCCTCTGCTTGGGACTAGGTGAAAACACCGCCAAGCATTCTGATAGATGCATAAACCTGAAAGTGTGAGCTAAATAACATATTTTGGAGTAATTCTTGACTATTAGGGGAGGAGGCCAGTGGAAAATTTTCCTCTCTTTCATTCTTCTGAGGCACATGTTTCACAATTTTTCAGAGTTCCAGCAGTCAGAGTCTGGACCCAGATGCCTACAGTAATGATAGAATAACACACCTGAGGGATTGTTTTTTCTTCTTCCATGTTTCACTACTCTCCATCCCTGATTATTATTTCTTCAAGTTCCAAATAAACCATTTGCACATATACTCTAGTTTCAATGATTACTTTTGGGGGAAACCCAGGTTAGGATATCACTTGATTTTTTCTTTTTTTTTTTTAATGTCGATTGTGTCTCAAACTGGAGACCATTATCCTAAGTGAAGTATCTAAAGAATGAAAAAAAAAAAACACCACATGTACTCACTATTAAATTGGAACTAACTGATGAGCACACATGTGTACAGAGGGAAGTAAAACTCGGGTTAAATCAAGCAGGAGGAGGGGGATGAGAGGATGGATGAAAACCTACCTAACAG
>CAUYRT010013608.1:0-16356 GCA_963574885.1 Lepilemur ruficaudatus
CCTCAAACTCCTGGGCTCAAGCGATTCTTCTGCCTCAGTCTCCCGGGTAGCTGGGACTACAGGCATGTGCCACCATGCCCGGCTAATTTTTTCTATATATTTTTAGTTGGCCAATTAATTTGTTTCTATTTTTAGTAGAGATGGGGTCTCACTCTTGCTCAGGCTGGTTTCAAACTCCTGACCTTGAGTGATCCACCCGCCTCGGCCTCCCAGAGTGCTAGGATTACAGGCGTGAGCCACCGCGCCCGGCCTAACTTCTATTATTTTTAACAGCTGTTACAACTGATAAGAACATTTACAATGCATAAAACATTACACAAAGTATCAAACTTGGCTTTTAGAGTTTTTTGCCTTTTTACCATAACCTAGTCAAGTGGGACAACTAGTTGGTTCTCTCTGTCTCTCTTAATATTTTATTTTATTTTATTTTATTTTATTTTATTTTATTATTTTATTTTATTTTATTTTATTTTACATTTTATTTTATTATTTTATTTTTTCTGTTAGAGACCTCTGTTGTCCAGGCTAGATTTCAGTGGCCCAGTCACAGATCACTGAGTCTCAAGCTCCTGGGCTTAAGTGATCCTCCCATCTTAGCTTCCTGAGTAGCTAGCTGGGACTACAGGTGCACTCCACCATGCCCAGCTAATTTTTAATTTTTAAAAATTTTTGTAGAGATGGGGTTCTCGGTATGTTGCCTAGGATTCTCTCTCTTTTATTATAGTAAATTATACATAACGTAGAATTTACCCTTTAAAACATTTGTAAGTATACGGTTTTGTTGGCATTCAGTACATTCACATTGTTGTGTGACCATCATTATCCATCTCTAGAACTCTTCCATCATCCCACACTGAAACTATGTACCCATTAAACAATAACTTTCCATTCTACCCCCACCCCAGTGGTTCTAATTTTTTTTTTTTACAATAAAATGCTCTTTCAGTATCCACTAAAATATCAGAAATCATTTAATTGGCTAGAGTAGGTAACTGCAAACAAAAAGAAGACATAATTAAGAAACTAAGCTTTTGCAGTGCCATTTCTATTTCTAAGAATTATCCAACTAAGGGTATATCTTTTACAGAGGCTGCTTGATTTCTCATTTGGAAACTTAAACAAGTTGAAAAAAACCAACAATTTTTTTTTCTTGAACTTTCTGTCCTCAGTCTAAATTTATACTGAAACAAACTTTCATTGCATTCAGTTATTTTTTAGGGCGCTATTTTCCATCTGCTTATTCACAGCTAGAAACTATAATCTTCTTGACCTACTAATCTGTTTTGTGGTGATGAAGTGACGAATCATGTGATAAACAAAAGCTAATGATCCTTTTGGCAGAAAACAAATATGGGAATGGAATGCTCAGTAAACAAAGATTATTTTCCCTTACGTTAAATCCATTATAATAAAATAAGAAAAAGGAAATATGTAACTTTTTTCAGAAATATCTTCAAAAATTGTGAAACATTTGCTATTTTAATCATTGTTGAGTTGAATGCCTTTAATATTAATATGTGTGAAACTGTCAATTTAAATAGGAACTACTGGATCTCAGATCTATTCTTTTTTAAAAAGAATATTACTATTAAAATTTTTATATAACATGAAAACACCCTATAAGTCATGGTTATAGTCTTTTACTGCTGAAACTCTAGAGCTCATATTATAATTTTAATTCCAAATAAATTAATAATTATTAATGCACTTTATTACTCAAACAGAAAGGGTAAAAGGAGCTGATAAATCAAATGAATATGCAAGTCGAAACAAGTATCTAAAAACCTAAAACACAGTACCAGATATAGTTCCTACAAATGCTAATAAATTAATGTTAAGAAATAGCTTGCATTCTTTGACTATTACTATGGAAAACATAGGGAAGAACTGAGATGATGGGAGGAGATTACACAAAGATTTTTTTTTCCTTTTTAATTCTTTTAGTACAGGCAGGGCACAATAGCTCATACCTATAATCCCAGCACTTTGAGAGACAGAAGCTGGAGGATCACTTGAGGCCAGGAGATTGAGAACAGCCTAGGCAACATAATGAGACCCCTTCTCTACAAAAAAAAATATTTATTTATTTTAGTATTATACTGCTATAAGAAAAAACCGTTCCTTGATACCTACAAATAAAGAGAGCTCAGGAGTTGATTAACTTGAATTTGAATTAGAGCAATTAAACTTCAGCAAAGCTGCTTTCTGGCCAGGCAAGGTGGCTCACGTCTGTAATCCTAGCACTCTGGGAGGCTGAGGCAGGAGAATCGCTCAAGTTCAGGAGTTTGAAACCAGCCTGAGCAAGAGTGAGACCCCGTCTCTACTAAAAATAGAAAGAAATTGGCCAACTAAAAATATGTAGAAAAAATTAGCCGGGCATGGTGGCACATGCCTGTAGTCCCAGCTACCCGGGAGGCTGAGGCAGAAGGATTGCTTGAGCCCAGGAGTTTGAGGTTGCTGTGAGTTAGGCTGATGCCACGGTACTCTAGACCAGGCAACAGAGTGAGACTCTGTCTAAAAAAAAAAAAGAAAAGAAAAAAAGAAAGCTGCTTTCCGCCAGGATCGGTCACACTTGTAATCCCTGGCTGCGAGGCTGAGGAGGGAGGACCGCTTGAGTTCAGGAGTTTGAGATCAGCCTGAGCAAGAGCGACCCCGTCCCTACTAAAAATAGAAAAAAATTAGTCAGGCAACTAGAAATAGAAAAAATTAATGAGATGTGGTGGCATGTGCCTGTAGTCCCAGCTACTTAGGAGGCTGAGACAGGAGGACCACTTGAGCCCAGTAGTTTGAAGTTGCTGTGAGCCAGGCTGATTCCATGGTATTCTAACCCAGGCAACAAAGCAAGACTCTGTCTAAAAAAAAAAGAAAAAAAATAGCTACTTTCTTAAGAGAAGAAATGTCCCATTCTCAAAAAGAAGAAATGTCTCAAAATGTTTTCACATTTGGAAAGAAGAATTTGAAAAGAGAAAATGCTAATCTTTAAATAAAAATTTCCTGTAATTTCCGTTTTCTCTTGATTAAAGAATTTTTCTCTACTGTAGAATATAGAAGTCTTAACTTTCAATTAACTTCCCAGCCAGCATGGGAAGTTCATTATAGATGAAAGTGAAGTGGTTTTCTTTCATGTTTCAACTTAATTTTAATTACTGTATTCTGTGTGTGTATGTGTGTGTGTGTGGTTACATATTGCCTTGGGCAAGGTATCACAAGGTCTAAGACAACAAATATAGTTTTAATCTTGTTACATCCCTACATAAAAACTTTAATTTTTATACAGAATGAAATCTAAATCATTGAGCTGATATTCAGGGACCCATTGTGAGCTGGCTGCAACTTCTATCCTCCCAATCTTACCTCTGCTGCTTCTACCCTAGATAGATTGGTCAAATAAGTCATGGTCTCCTCAAATCACAGAGGCAGATTCCCTCAAGAGCCAAGCTTTACCTAACACATTCTCTTTTCAAAATTCTTCTCTTTTTTCTTTCTGGACACTGGAATTCTAATATTCCTTTAACTATAGTGATTACATGGTAGTATCTCTCTGTAACTCTCCCCATTCAGTGAAACTTTTCCTCTTTTACAAATTCTCTTCTTTGTTCTATTTCTTATCCTTTCTTTATCTTATGCTTCAGATATGCCTCTTCAACCCTGAGTCCTAAAGAGGTTGTTAGAATAGGCATTCAAGTAAAAAGTACATAGGTGTGAAAGTCAAATATTAGTAGCTGTTATAAATTTTGCTTTTTTGCTAGTAATTGTGTGATCTTATGCCAGTTACTTAAATTTTCTGAATCATAGTTTTCTAATCTGTAAAATGAGGAGAATTACATTTGCCTTGCAGTGTTACTTTGAGAATTAGAGATAAAAGATGTAAAAGCATAGTACTACATACATAGTAGCTGCTCAACAGATGATTATTATGATTATTATGCAGGCTTGAATTTTAGTCCCCATTCTACCGGTAGCCACTAAAAGGGAGCCCTGTATTAATTTGTACCTGTAGAACTGTATCACATTCTTGAAGTTCTCATTACACCATTATCAAGTAAGTTGGACCTACCTTGCCTCTCATGAGGGTTCTGAAAGACATAGGACTATGAGATTCTGGAAACCAGAGATTCTGAACCAGAGTTTCTCAACTGGGGACAATTTGCAATCCTCCATCATTGGGGATATTTGGCATATCTGGAGACATTTTGGATTGTCACAAGTGGAAGATGCTCCTGGCATTTACTGGGGTAAAGGGTAGGGATGTTGCTAAACATTGTACAGTGCACAGGACAGCTCACAATAACAAAGATACATCCAGTTCAAAATGTCAGTACAGCTGTATTTGAGAATTTCTGCTCTAACCTCATCATCCTATGGACTCTGAAAAGCCAGCCCAATGTAGTCAAAAAAGCCTAGGAATAAGGTATTTTGGTTTCTAGTGCAATTTCTGTCAACCACAAGTAGTGTACTGTAGGACAAGCCAACCCCTCTGGATCTCAATTTATTTTTAATAAATTGTCATTTAACTTCTTTATCCCCTATGCTTCCTACAATTCAAATTAGCTCTGGAGCTGTACTTTACAATACAGTAGCCATTAACTACATTTGACTATTAAAATTAAAATTAAAACTAAAAATTCATTTCTCACTTGTATAAGCTACATTTCGATTGTTCAACAGCTACATATGGCTAGTGCCTACAGTTTTGAACAGCACAGATGTGGAACGTTTCCATTATTGCAAAAAGTTCTCTTAGACAGCACTGGTCTAGAGGCTTGGTTAGATTCATATTAAGGTCTTGATTTTTAAATATTTAAGACAAAGGCACTGAATTACATGATCTCTATGGTAACATCCACTTCTTCAGTTCTGTGATACTACAGGAGAATACATAATCTACTTTAATAAAATAATCTGTTAATGGGTGGCTGAGTACTTCTGATAACACCTACATTCCCATCAATATAATCATAATGAGAGTGTTTTCATGAGCATATCTGACACTGTAGCTTACACAACTGTATGGTACCCACTGGAAAGGTATGGATAACACTTCTGGTGTCTAGGAACTTGGAAGACTCTGAAGTCCATCCTAGCAAAAAAAAGTTGAACAAACTAGGCTAGGTGCAGTGGCTCACATCTGTATCCCAGCATTTTGGTAGTTTGAGGCAGGAGGATCACTTGAGACCAGGAGTTAGAGGCCAGCCTGAGCAACATAGTGAGACCCCCGGCTTTACAAAAAAATTTAAAAATTAGCTGGATATAATTGACATCTATTGACTACTTATCCAACAACAGCAGAATACACATTCTTATAAAGCTCATATGGAACATTTACCAAGGTAGACCACATTCTGAGCCATAAAACCTACCTTAATAAATTTAGAATACATATTATATAATGTCTGCTCTCAGACTTCAATACAATTAAACTAAAAAATCTATAATAGACATATAGGTGGGAAATCCCCAAATACTTGGGAGATTAAACAACAGACTTCTAAGTAACACATGGGTCAAAGAAGAAATCTCTAGAGAAATTAAAATATATTTTGACCTAAGTGAAAATACAACTTATCAAAATTTGTGGGATGCAGCAAAAATAGTGCCTAGGGGGAATTTTATAGCATTGAATATATATATCAGAACAAAAGGAAGATCTCAGGTCGATAATCTAAGCTTCCACCTTAGAAAACTAAAAAACAAAGAGCAAATTAAATCCAAAGTAAGCAGAAGAAAAGAAATAACAAAAATTAGAGCAGAAGTCAATGAAATTAAAATAGGAAGTCAACAAAATCAAAAGCAAAGCTGGTTTTTTGAAAAGATCAATAAAATCAATAATTCTCTAGCCAGGCTAACTAAAAAGGTGTGGACAGAATGGAGATAGATAGGATTTCGGGAAGGGGAGCCTGAAGAACAAAACCTTGGCCATATGTCTCCAGCTCTGTCTGAGGGAAACTGTGCTCAATCTAGCAGAATTGAGTATCTGTTTCAATTGGCAGGTTGCCTATAGTGGAAATGGTTGCGTGCAGGCTATTATGCAAGATGACACTACCCATCAAGTTAATCTAATGAATTTTCCTTTTTATGACTCATGATGAAAATGCAACTCTGAGAATATAATTTACTTCCTTATTCAATTCTTTCTATGGGGAGATAATGCCCTGACCAAGAGAAATGAATAGTCCAGTTGCCTCAGCAAGTGTATTTTTCATTGTTAATTAATTTAGTGGTATTTTAAGGTTATATCTATTGAATTGAAACTCTTAACCCTGACATCAGCTGAGAAGCTATTTGAGTGCAGGACCATTTAAGTTAATGTGGAGGCCTTTTGTCATAAAAATCAGGTCAGAAATATGCTTGTAACATAAAAGGCCAGGGTATTTTAGAAGCTGCTGGGTCACACAATCTTATTTTTTAAAATGTGTTCTCAGCGTGGTAAATGTGCTTACCTGAGGTACATTAGGAGGAAAAGTAGCCATAGCTTCATTGTTGGAGAGTCACCTAAGTATTGTTGAAGGGCCCACTCATGAAATCAAAGCTTATCCCCACTCCTGGGAGCCATCAGAAGCCATCGCAGAGGAAGAATATTGGCATCTAGCTGATACCGGTATGCTACCTAAATGCAGCAGAATTTACCAGACTCAAGAAGGTGCTGGGGCCTATATTTTCTTATTCTGTGAGGATAATGGGGATACTGGAGGGGAATGGTTTAAAGATAGGACTTTGGGGAGGGACAGAAGGAAAACTGAGGAGAATTGGGGGAACTAGGAACCTAGGGATTGTCCAGGAGGGACATCTTGTTTAAACCTATGCAATGAGGTATTCTGATTGTTGCCTGTGTGTGGAATAAGGGAAAGAGTTAGCCAAACGTAACTCCTGATCTCCCCTGACTCTTTGTTGCCTTGGGAGACTTGAACCCTTTAGCAAGGGAACTGCTTAATCCTCTATTGCAATCTAGTGTGCATTTTGTCTGAGGGAAAAGGAAAAGGTGATATTAAACTGGGATAATTCTTGTTACAGAAGTTTGGTGGGCACCAGCCTTAGTAGAATTATTAGACAGAAAAGAGGATCAACTGGCAGACTGTCCAGAGACAGTATGGGTAAGTTGCCTGATTTTCTCTTCCTTAGTGCATAACTTCAGCCCTCCTATTGGAATGAAACAATGGATCTGCCACACAGGTTACATGTTTTAGTCCTTTGTGAGGTTGCCTAGGGTAAGTCAGTCTCCTGGAGTTTTCTTACCTGCTGGCAAACCTGAGGCCTGCTTCTATGATACATATCAAAGCAAAATACTCTCGTCCTTTGAGTCCCATAGGGACAGTCATGTGGTATCCCAGAGGATGTATGTATCTCTTTCTAGCTGTAACTGCGATAATGTCATGTGTGGGGATTCAATGCCTCCATGTAGCAATTGGTTTGGTTTTGTGTCACAGCCACAGACATCTCTTCAATATCTGTATCATTAGTCACAAGGGGAAGAAAATGAGAATAGATGGATGAATCTATGCAAATCTATCAGTACTATCTTCAAAACAAAACAAAGTTTCCTATTAACTGTAAGAACCTTACTACTCAAAGTGTGTACTCTAAATCAGAAGCGTTGGTATCTTGGGAGCTTGATAGATTGCTGACCCACTGAATCCCAGCTGTACTGCTTCAAAAGCAGCATTTTAACATCCCCAAGCTATTAGTATACACTTGAAAGTTTGAGAAGCAATGTACACAGTATTATTAACCTTTGTTTATGGACAACACATTTCTTAATTTTTACTCTAATTTAGTGATTAAGTTTATGTTTTATAGTGCTAGCCTTGTGAGGAGTGCAACATGTTGTAAACTGACAGTTTATAGGAAATCTGGAGATGGAACAGTATAGAGACATATAGTAAAACAGGTAATTTCATTCATATAGTCTGCAAAGATTATTTCTTTAGCTCTTATTGTGTGTAAGACACTATTCAAGGACCTGAAATTATAGCAGTGAGCAACGTCCCTGTTTTCTTCATGGTGCTTGCATTTTACTAGGAGGGAACACACAATAAACAAATAATACATTAGCTGATAAGTGGCTGTAGTGAAAAATAGAGTAAGGAGGAACAGAGGTTGCTATTTTATAAGGAAGGGTCTGGGAATACTTTACACATAAGGTGATTCTTCAACAGAGACTTGAAGACTGTGTGTATACATCTGGAGAAAGAGATGTCCAGGTAGAGGGGACAGCATGTGAAAATCCCTGAGACTGCAGTGTGTTTTGTGCATTTGGAAAGCAGCAAAGAAGTCATGTCTTGAGTAAGATAAGGGAAGGACAAACTAGTTGGAGAAGAAGTCAGAGAGGAAAATGTGGGAGGAAAACAAAGTAGGTCTTTGCAAGCCTTATTAAGTGGATGGGAAGCCATCACAGGGTTTTTAGCAGAGAGGTGACATCTTATTTTTGTGTTAAAAGATCACTCTGCTATATTGAGAGTAATCCATGGATGGGGGAAGAGTACATAGGCAGAGGCAGGGAGACAAATTGGAAGGTTATCACAATAATCCAGAGAAGACTTAGTGGTAACAAACTAGAGTGGTGGTGATGTGGAGAAATGGTTAGATGTATTTTAAGGCTATATTGGAAAGGATTAGATCGGATGTAAAGTATATGAGAAAGATGGGAAGTACACTTTCTAGGTTCTTGGACTGAGCAAGTACAAAAATGGAATTGCTAATTACTAAAACGGGAGATCCCACAGGAAGTCCTCCCCCTCCTGAAAGTTTGACATGTTAAGTTTCACATGCCTGCTGGACAACCAAGGAGAAAAGGTGAATGTAAAATGTAATTTCAGTATAAAAAATTGAAGGCATAATTTGCATGAAACTATTCTCAACTCTGCCACGCTGGATTAAAAGAAGCTATTGACAATAGTAAAGGAATGGGCATAGCTGTGTTCCAGTAAAACTTCATAACAAGGAAACTTGAATTCCATCTAATTTTCACATATCATAAAACACTATTCCCATTTTTATTTTTGTTAAGCAAGTTCTAAGTGGGATGGGCTGCAAAACCTAAAACATTTACTCCCTGGCTCTTTACAGGAAAAGTTTGCAGACCATTGTTATAGATGAAACAAGATGGGACATTTGCTAATCATTTTTGAAGTGGGCAATAGTATATGGGGCTTCATTATATTGGTTTACTTTTGGATATACTTGAAATTTTTCATACTGAGAAGTTTTTAAAATGTTTAACAAAGGTGATTAGTCCTACTCTGTTTTCCCTCCCTTTAACGAAACAGAAACCCTCTGAAAGTTGTTGATAGCTAGTAAAAGTCTTTTGTTTTGTTCCCCTGACCTAGCAAAACCCTTTTGAAGCCTCTAGTGGTGTTAAAATAAGCCCTTTCGACTGACATTTGGCGACAGCAAGAGTACGAGACACAAAACACGATTAGGGAAAAGGATTTTTTCCCTTGGGGAATGTGTGTGTGTGTGTGTGTGTGTGTGTGTGCGCGCGTTTTCACATTATATAAATTCCCAGGACCAATTCCATTTCTACAAAGAAATCAAAACAAGATCCTCATGGCCAGGTGCGGTGGCTCACGCCTGTAATCCTAGCACTCTGGGAGGGCGAGGCAGGAGGATCGCTCAAGGTCAGGAGTTCGAAACCAGCCTGAGCAAGAGCGAGACCCATCTCTACTAAAAATAGAAAGAAATTAATTGGCCAATTAAAAATATATAGAAAAAATTAGCCGGGCATGGTGGTGCATGCCTGTTAGTCCCAGCTACTCGGGAGGCTGAGGCAGAAGGATTGCTTGAGCCCAGGAGTTTGAGGTTGCTGTGAGCTAGGCTGACGCCACGGCACTGTAGCCCTGGCAACAGAGTGGGACTCTGTCTCAAAAACAAAAAAAAAACAAAAAAAAACACAAGATTCCCCCTTAGCTATCACAGTCGGGTTTCCCGCCCCTAAAGGACTAGCGGAAATGACGCCACCAGCCGAAAGCTCGATGGCCGGTCCCCAGCAGGGGCGGGGCGGGGCGGGGCGTAGACGTCAGCACGCTGGCCCTCCTCCTTGTTTAGCTGGCCCAGACTCGAGTGCCTGGGCTGGCGCCCGTCCTGGGAAAGGCTGCAGGAGCCCTGTCGACTGCGGCTGCGCAGGTATGTTGGGGCGGGGCTTCATGTCACCCCGCCTTTCTCCAACCTACGCGACCATTGAGCCGCGGCCGCCCGAGGGCCGGGTAAAACCTTTGCGGCCGGAATGATTAGCCGAGGGGGCAGCCCCGCCCCTGGCTCCTCCCGGCTCTCGCGCCCCGCCTCCCTGTCCCGCCCGCCCGCCTGGGTGCGGGGTGACACGGGGTTTCGCCTTGGGAAGGGGCCGAGGGAGCAAGTGAGGCGTCGGCGCGGTCCCGAAGTGAGCGTGGTGAGGTGAAGCGAGTCGTTGGGGAGAGGAAGCCGGGTGGCGAGAAGTGGGAGCGCCCGAGTGCTTGGTGGTGGAGGGGCTGTGGAGTGAGGGGCGACTGTGAGGGGGCGAGGCTGTCGCGGGCGTGTCCCGATACAGCAGGGCTGGCACGGAGCGCGGGGTCTGGAGACGCCAAGCTCGCGTCGCCCCAGTTCTAAAGCTTCTCTTGGCAGCTTGGCACACCGTAAGTTTGCCTCTGTTTCGGTCGTCTGGGGTGCGAGGAGGAAATTTAAAGACCCCCGAAAATAGTTGGAGGCTCTCCTGGGCGGTTTTCTTTGCCGGTGTGTGCGTGCTGGTTTCTTCCTGGATGGAGAGGTAGAAAGGCCAGGTGGGCCGGTTGACTTTCACTCTCCTAGGATTGTTAAAACAAACAAGCCAGGAATTCCTCACCCCTCCCCCAGCGCCCTGCCCTGCAACACAGCAAACATTCCCAGCAACTTTTAAGAAGCAGACTAGTTTGAACCCTGAGAAATCTGAAAAAAATAAAAAAATAAAAGCAGACTAGAAAATTCTAAAAGATTTCATATGTTTGAAATATGACTTTGAAATATGTGCTTTTATGTCTGTAGAAAATATGAAGTGGTAAGGGAGTCTTTTTATTATCGCTGGATGCATTTTTGGTTATGAGTATGCATTCGTTTTTATGTGCCTTAGAGGATTCTATGATGTGACATTTTGTTAGCTGTGATGATTTCCTGAAGCACAAGTTTCTCTGAAATCTAATCAATCAGTGTAAAAAGTTTAGCCTGTTAGTGAGAAAGTGAAGCAGATAAATCTTTAGTTTCTGATAAGTCTAGACTTTTAAATATGGCCTCTTTTTCTAACAAGTCTTTGGGTCTTTTTCCTTCATAGATTTATTTAATTGCCCAACTACCATTGCTGAAGATACGTTGGAGTATTCCTGAAACTGCCTTTTATTGGCCAGAAGACAGTCCATTTGTTTCACTTCTTTTTGTTTTCCCTACTGCTTTGAGCTTTACTGTAACGGCTGAAAAACTTGGAAAATAAAATGAACATGCTGTGGTCTTGAACATAATTTTTTTGAGGAAAAATTAAAGTGCCAGAGTGAAAGCCAGAATGGCATCCAGAGAGAGGCTCTTTGAACTTTGGATGCTTTATTGTACAAAGGTAATCACTTTCCTTTTTATTTCTGTGCTTTAAAATAATATAAAATTTTGTGACTGGCCTTATTACCACTTTATATTAATGCATAATAGTGTATTCATTCATACTGATTACTCCAAACTTAAAAAAACTTAAGGGATTTTCTGTTTTCCTTTTTTTCGGGTTTGAACACATACATATATGGACATACTATTAAGAACTGTAGGGTGAGGTTTTTGATACTTATGATCCCCCAAAATCCCAAAATTATGTAAGTAAGATTATGCCCGTAAGAGAAAAATATTTTTTTGTTTGTGCTTTTCTTTTTCTCCTACAAGTGAAAGTGGGATAGAAGAGATTTTTTTTTTTTCCTGAGGAGCGCATTAAACATTTTTCTCAAAAGTAACCTTTTAATTTGTATAGAAAGGTTATTGATGGAGGTTCTTACTATATGATTGCCACCATGTTAGAACTTCATGAGTATTATCTAATTTGATCGTCACCACAATCCTGTAAGGTGAGTATGATTATCACCTTTTGGAACTCCTGACCTTGAGCCATCCTCCCGCCTCGGCCTCCCAGAGTGCTAGGATTACAGGCCTGAGCCACCGTGCCCAGCCATGGTGCCCGGCCTTGATTATCCCCTTTTACTGGTGAGAAAACTGATGCAGGGGTTAAATGAGTAGCTGGTAGAGGAACTGAGTACTTCCAGACTCCAGTCCGTGCTTTTATTCATGGACTTCTTAATATTTTTGTTTTTGTCATGCAAAAATTTTTTTCCTCCTTGTCTCTATATGAATTTTTAAATGATGGCTTTGATTTTAGGTTATTGAGAAGAGTACTACTTAAAAACATGTTTTTCAAGTGAGTAGCTAGCTACATAACTACTTTGAAGATACTGACAAGGGTCAGAGAAACACCCGTAATCTACTATTTAATTTAAGTCTGTGTGGTAAAGTTCTCAAGTCACAGCTTCTGTTTCTGCATTATCCCTTCAGGCTTCTTTTTTTATACTGTTTGCTCTTTGAAAAGCAAATTATTCTTTAATAATAGTCTCATATATCTGTAATATTAAATTTTAGAGATTACACTGGAATTTTCTTTGACTTCCTGGTCTGATATTATAATTACTAATGGATGTACACTTTGAAATGTTTAATATGGATTTTTAAAATAGCTTTTAGTCTTGTGTAATTTAATGCCAGAAATGTCTCTTAAAAATAGACAACTCTCCCAATAAAAAAGAATCAAATTCCAGCAGACACTTTTGAAAATAGTCACTAACACATAGTAGCCAAAAATTAAAATAATTTTTAGTACAAATGCCCGTAGTTTGAAAATGATTTGTTAAAAAAATACATCAAACTTAGTAGGTTTTGCTGTTTTCAGAATGACAAAGGTAAATGAGACTGCATTGTCTTACTAATTAGTTACGTTGTTTCTAGGTAGATTTGATATTTTATTTAAATAACACAGTGCTTATTAAAAAGATAGTATAGTTCATTGGCATACAAGGGAATTTTATTTGTAATGTTGTTTAATATAAATATGAATCTCCTTGAAATGTTTGTCAATAATGAAGGCCTCTCATGGTCAAGTTTTGAAGCCTATCTCTTGGACAGGCAGATAATTTAAGATTTAAATAATTTGTGCACTTAAGATTTAAATTTTTATTCACTTATTTTCAAAGATTAGTTATTTAAAATCATGATTTTATGTTTCATCAGTTCACAGGTTACTTTAAGTTAGACAACAACTTTCTTTTCTGCAGACACCTTGAATCAGGTATCTACCAAATACACCTTAGAGACTTAAATCTTCAGCCTAATGAGGATAATTACCAAATACTATTCCCAGTTGTTGTCTATGCTGTCTAGGCTTATATTGCTGCCACTCTAACATTTAGCCCTTCAACCCACCTGATTTTTTTTTCCACCTGATAAACTTTTAAGACCCTTTAAAAAAAAAACACTTGTAATGAGTTTTCAGACAACTTCAGGACTGTTCACGTCTTATAAAAATGTCTTCTACAACTTAGTTCCACGAGCGTCTTAGACCTTTTTGTGGGCTTACAATTGTAGCATCTAGTTTTGGCTCTGCCATTCTGTTTTGTAATCTTGAGCAAGACTCACCTCTTTGGGTCTCAGTTTTTCTCATTTGTTGAGTAAGAGTGTATGTGTGTGAGAGAATGCTTATCTAACTCACCATTAAGATCTTTGTTTTGACCTCTGAGGAACAAGTATAGTTTTTTTGTCCTTATTGTGTGGATTGTTACATGGAACTTTTTAGTTCTTTTTGAAGCTTTTATTATGGAAATTTTCAATCATGTACAAAATAGAGAAGATATTATAGTGAACCCTTTTGTATCTGTCATCCAACTTCAACAATTACCAGTTCATGTTCAGCCACTGTTCATGTGTAACCCTCGATTTCTCGTCTTTACTCCTGAATTATTTTAAAGCAAATCCCAATTTATCTTCTCTATAAACATGTAAAAATATATCTATAAAATAATTCCTCTTAAAAACAATCACAATTCTTTAAATTATCAAACATGTGGTCAACGTTCAAACCTTTCTGGTAGTGTCATAATCTTATTTTCCCACTCTTGGGTTCAGTATTGTTTCCCAATTTGTTTGGCTCAATATTTAAACAAAACAAAGTATACACATTGTGTTTTGTTGAAAATGTCTGTTAGACCTTTTAATAATCTATAGGCTCCCCTTCACCCCACTTTTTCATTCCTTGCTATATATTTGTTGAAGAAACCAGGTTTTGACCTTACAGTTTGGATTTTGCTCATTGAATTCCCTTGATTTCATGTAATTGTTCCTTTCTTTTGAAGTCTATAAACTGGCAGATCTAGAGGCTTGATTGATTTAGATTCTATTTTGGGTGGCAAAGGCTAGCATAATTCATAAGTATAGTGGCCATCAGTGATTTTTGCCTGTACGTGTTAATTATTAAGATACTGCAACACCGTATAACTCTATCATTTCTTCAAAGTGAAGAAAGGGACACATAACAAAGTGTCCGTTCATCCATGTTGATGACAGTTCCTTAAAAGGGAAGGCAGGTAGCATATATGTTTGGTTCTTTTTGCCAGTTTTCACAATAATAGCTTAATGTACTAACATCCTCCCAAGGTGATCAATTGTTTTTCTTGAGTATCAAGTTCATCTTTATTAAAGTTTAAACGGTATCTACTGTTTTGCTGCCCTACTTGGTTTGCTGTCTACACAAAACGTATACATACCTAATTAAAGAAGACAATTTTTGTCTTAAAGAAGACAATTAAAGAAGATTTATGAAGGACTGCTTCAGAGCAGTAAGGTTAAGACACCCTCCATATTTGCCACAGTGCTAACTTCAGTACACATATTCCATTGAGTGTTAGCAATAGGTCAATATAAAGGTAATATTGCAGTGTTACTGTGTAATGTAATGTTTTAAAAGTTGCCATTGAACATTAAAAGAGTTTAGTAGGTGTAGTAGGTAGTAGGACTACCTCAGAAATAACCCTTGGGTAATACTGCTTGGTCAAAGGAATGCTAATGGAATATACAACTATGTATTCTATTAATACCTATTAGTCTGGGTTCAGTTGCAAGCCCAAATACTAGTGATTAAGTCCTTTAAGTTGAATTAAAATACTACCTTCAGTTTTTAGCAGATGAGTCCCCATATGTTAAACTCCATATTTGGAAACAATTTGGGTATAAAACTTTACAGTTTGTTTTCTTTTAATTTTATTTTTAATTGACAATAATTATATATATTTATGGGTACAGTGTGATGTTTTGATACATGTATACCTTGTGGAATGATCAAATCAGGCAAATTAACATATCCCTCACCTCACATACTTATCATTTCTTTGTGGTGTGCAGTTTGTTTTTGTTACCAAACTTTTTTTTTTTTTGAGACAGTCTCACTCTGTCACCCAGGCTAGAGTGCCGTGGCATCAGCCTCGCTCACAGCAACCTCAAACTCCTGTGCTCAAGCAGTCCTACTGCCTCAGCCTCCAGAGTAGCTGGGACTACAGGCATGTGCCACCATGCCTGGCTAATTTTATATATATATATATATATATATTTTTTTTTTTTAGTTGTCCAGCTAATTTCTTTCTAGTTTTAGTGGAGATGGGGTCTTGCTTGAACTCCTGAGCTCGAACAATCCGCCTGCCTTGGCCTCCCAGAGGGCTGGGATTACAGGCATTACAGGCACATTACACCGTGCCCGGCCATTACAAAACTTTTGAGATCTAACGTTTTACTTTCTCCTAGGAATAGGCTTTAAATGCATTGTTAGAAACATGTGTCTTGCTAATAGGTTATTTGTTAACCTAACCTTATGTAGTTATTGTTACACAACACAGGCAAGATGATTTCCGATCACCCAGCATTCCGGCTCTCTAAAGATTATTTCACCGGTGTTTAAGACTGCTAATTCAAATCAGGTAGTTTGAACTTTTCTTGCCTCCAAATGGTCGTCCCCACCCATGGTCAAGGATTTGATTAACAGTGCATTTCTTTTTTTTTGTGAGATAGAGTCTCACTCTATTGCCCCAGCTAGAGTGCCATGGCGTCGTCAGCCTAGCTCACAGCAACCTCAAACGCCTGGGCTCAAGCAATCCTCCTGCCTCAGCCTCCCGAGTAGCTGGGATGACTGGCATGCACCACCATGCCCAACTAATTTTTTCTATATATTTTTAGTTGTCCAATTAATTTCTTTCTATTTTTATTAGAGACAGGGTCTCGCTGTTGCTCAGGCTGGTTTCGAACACCTGACCTTGAGTGATCCTCTCGCCTCAGCCTCCCAGAGTGCTAGGA